>CAUYSK010041414.1:0-19480 GCA_963575035.1 Avahi laniger | reverse complement strand
TCTGTAAAAGCCTTTTGAAAATCTGTTAACTTGAGAAAAACTACCTATTGTTATGTAAATCTGTTACCCCTGACAAATTATTCACTGTTTTCTATAAGTTACCATGTAAGACCTCATTCGGGGCTTTTTGAGACCCACAGAGACTCAAAGCCCACTGAGCTCCTGCTTTGCCTATAATCTTTATAAACTTATAAAACTATATCTTTGTCTTAGTGTATTCTTTTATTTTTTCCATTTTCCATTTTTCTCTATTATTTTCTTATCCCTTGCAACTCTACCAAAGGGACCCGGTTTTTTGTGGGGAGCACTGGTCACGTTCCCCGCAGGTGTTTAGGGTTTTCTATATATACGATCATCTGCAAACAAAGATAATTTTACCTCTTTCTGATTTGAATGCCTTTTATTTCTTTTTCTTGTCTAATTGATCTGGCTACGACTTCTAGTGCTATGTTGAATAGAAGCGGCAAGAGTGGAAGTCCTTCCCTTATTCTAGACCTTAGAGTAAAAGCTTTCAGTTTTTCTCATTAAGTATAATGTTACCCATGGGCTTTTCATACATAGCCTTCATTGTGTTGAGGTTAAGTTCCTTCATATTTTGTTGCCAGTTTTTATCATAAATGGATGGTGAATTTTGTCAAATGGTTTTTCTGCATCTATTGAGATGACTATGTGTTTTTTATGTTTCACTCTGTTAGTGCTGTATAATCCACTGATTGATTTGCATATTTTAAACTATCTTTGAATTGCAGAGATAAATCCCACTTGGTCATTGTGTTTAAGCACTTTAATATGCAGTTGAATTAGTTTGCTGGTATTTTATTGAAGATTTTTGTACCTATGTTCATCAAGGATATTGGCCTATAGTTGTCTTTTCTTGTGGTATCTTTGGCTTTGGTATCAGGGTTGGGCTGGCCTCATAAAGTGAGTTTGGAAGTGTTCCGTCTTCTATTTTTGGAAGAGTTTAAGAAGGACTGGGATTAATCTAATCAGTTCTTCCTTGACTGTTTGGTAGAATTAATCTGTGAAGTCACCTGGTCCTGGGCTTTTCTTAGTTGGGAGGTATTTGATTACTGATTTAATTTCCTTATTTGTTCTTGATCTACTCAAGCTATTTCTTCTTGATTCAGTTTTTACAAGTTGCATGTTTCTAAAAATTTACCCATTTCTTCTAGGTTATCCAATTTGTTGGTGTGTAATTGTTTGTAATAGTATCTGTGATCCTTTTTATTTCTGTGGCATCTGTTGTAATGTCTGCTTTTTCACTTCTGATTTTGAATTTTCTTTTATGCTTAGTCTAGCTAAGGACTTGTCAATTTTGTTTATCTTTTCAGAAAACCAACCCTATTTTTTTTTCTATTCTTTCTTCTCTCATCTTTGTTATTTCCTTTCTTCTGCTAACTTTGGGCTTAGTTTATTCTTCTTTTTCCAGTTTCTTGATGTGTACAATTAGGTTATTTGAGGTTATTGATTTTTTTTTTTTGAGGCAGGGTCTCACTGTCACCCAGGCTAGAGTGCAATGGCATGACCATAGCTCACTGCAGCCTTGAACTCCAGGCCTCAAGTGATCCTCCCACATCAGCCTCCTGAGTAGCCGGGACTACAGGAGCAAGCCACCACACCTGGTTGATCTTGTTTTTTAATGCAACTGTTTATCATGATAAACCTCCTTCTTAGTATTGATTTTGCTGCATTCTGTAAGTTGTGGTATGTAATATTGTTTTCATTTATCTCAAGATATTTGTAAAATTCCATTTTGATTTCCTCTTTGACTCAATGGGCTGTTTGTGTGTTGTTTAGTTTCCATGTATTTATGAATTTCCTATTTTCTTACTGATATTAATTTCTAATTTTATTCCATTTTGATTGAAAAAGATACTTGGCATGATTTCAATTTTCTCAAATACGTTAAGACTGGTTTTGTGGCCTAACATATGCTCTATCCTGAAAAATGTTCCCTGTGCACTTGAGTACAATGTGTATTTTTCTGTTGGTGGAAAGTTCTATATATATCTTTTAAGTTCATTTGGTCTATTGTGTTGTTCAAGTCAGCTGTTTCTTTATTGATTTTCTCTCTGAATATTCTAGTCATCATTGAAAGTGGAGTATTAAAGTCTCCTGTTGTTCTATTATGTCCATTTATATCTTCAGATCTGTCAGGATTTGCTTGATATATTTAGGTGCTCTGATGTCAAGTATATATATAATTGTTATATATTCCTGTTGAATTAACCCTTTTATCATTATATAATGACCTTCATTATCTATAGAGACCATTTTTGACTTAACGTCTATTTTGTCTGATACAAGTACAGCTACCCTTGATTTCTTTTGGTTACCATTTGCATGGAGTATCTTCTTCCATTCCTTCATTTTCAGTATGTATGTTCTTAAATCTAAAGTGATCTTCTTGTAGATAGCGTATCACTGCTTCTTTTTTTAATTCATTGAGCCACTCTATGCCTTTTGGTTGAGAAGTTTAATCTATTTACATTTAACAAAATTATTGGTAACTGAGGACTTACTATTGCCATTTTGTTGTTTCCTGTTGTTTTGCAATTATTTTGTTCCTCTCTTCCTTTTTGATTTTTTGTAGTGATTTACTTTGATTCTTTTCTCTTTTTCTTTTATGTATTTATTAAAGGTATTTTCTTTGTGCTTACCTCAGGCTTGCATAAAATATCTTGGAGTTGACAACTGTCTTAGTTGATAACAACTTAACTTCAATTGCATACAAAACTCTGCACTTTTACTTCCTCCTCCAATACTTTGGGTTCTTACTGTCAGAGATTATTTCTTAATGGATATTGTGTATCCATTAATATTTTTGTGGTTATAGTTATTCCTTAATATTTTTGTCTTTTAACTTTTACATTAGGGTTAAGAATAATTTATGCATCACCACTACAGTGTTACATTATCATGTATTTGTCTACATATTTACCTTTACCAGTGGGATTTATGCTTTTGTGTTGCTGTTCAATACAGTTTTGTTTCAACTGGAAGAACTCCCTTGAACATTAGGATTTTAAATCCAAAAGTTTGGTTAAGAGGATTAATACATATACTCAGGCTTTTTAAAAAGGAGATAATTTTATTTTACATATTTATGTTTCAGAAAATATCAGTATGAAAATTCAGCAAAACTTTACTAATTAGAGTGGACACATAGTCAAGGAGGATTATCTTATCTCATGACAATCGGTAAAACCATCTTATTCAAATGATCCAGATATTTAAAACCTGTAAATACTGAACCAGTTTTTATGTGCTATAAAAAAATTACTAATATGATACAGAAGAAAACAATATAAAACACAGAAATGAAACATGTGGAAGGGTCCTTAGAAATTATCTAATTACCTTTCATTTCATAAAAAGGACAGCACGAGGTAAAATGACTTACCCAAATAGTTTGTGAGCAGTGACCAACTTGGTCTTTAAAATATATACTCAAAAGTCTCTATTCTCGCCTAAGATGCCTTTCCTCCTTTCATAAAATTATTTGAATCCCAATATTCCTTCAAAGATATGAATGCCTACACTAGAGTTTGTTGCAAATATAAAAATAAGGGGGAGAATACCGAGTACCAAGCACAAGGCCTGACAAAGACACTGTCCTCATTGAATGGTAGCTGGTAGCCACTGTCTCACCTTAAGTCCTATCTCTTCCATTAAGAAGAGATACAAGAAGAGATCAGTCTAATCAATCCTACTGTTTGTGATGGTTCCTAGATTACACACAAGGGGCATTTCCTTTTCTATGTTCTTATCCATTCACCATTTAGCATGGACTAATCATGGGTTGATATTTATTTTTTAATGAAGAAATCCTCTCAATTAAACTCTCATAAATTCAAATAGTAACTTACAATTTACAATATTTTGATTTTTATATGATATTAATAAGATAATTTCAGGCTCTGATATCTATGTTCTTTGGCTATTTTTAAAGTATATGTTTCTTTTTTGGCAAGGCCCCTCTCTTCAAGATAACTATACATTTCTTAACTTGAACTCAAACAAAGGTTTCAAATGGTTTTCTTCAGAAATTTTTAAATAGGGATTTCGAATTTTTGGTCTGATTATTTCCTTAGTAAAGATTTATAAAAATGGAAATACTTGGCCGGGGATAGTGGCTCCTGCCTGGTAATCCTAGCTATCTGGGAGGCCGAGGCGGGCGGATTGTTTGAGCTCAGGAGTTCGAAACCAGCCTGAGCAAAAGCAAGACCCCGTCTCTACTAAAAATAGAAAGAAATTAATTGGACAACTAAAAATATATAGAAAAAATTAGCTGGGCATGGTGGCGCATGCCTGTAGTCCCAGCTACTTGGGAGGCTGAGGCAGCAGGATTGCTTGAGCCCAGAAGTTTGAGGTTGCTGTGAGCTAGGCTGACGCCATGGCACTACAGCCCGGGCAAAAGAGTGAGACTCTGTCTCAACAACAACAACAACAACAAAAAAATGGAAATACTTTTCCAATGGGTAGATATATCAGGATTCTATATATTATATGCCAATGTGGCTTTTCAAATGCATATAACTACCATATTTATCAGTTAAGCTATTAGGATATAAAACAGACAATATTTATCTGGAGAAAAGTGTCAATTATGGTATTTTAAATGAATTATCCAGTAATCTTAACAAGCCATAGGCAGTGAGAATCATAGACTTCTAGAACTTAAACCATGCCAAGTCTTTTAGTACTTTCCAAATTTTTACACATAGGAAAAATGAAATCAAGAGAAGTTAAATAATTTATCCAAAATCACAAAGAAATTTAGTGGCAAAGCCTCGGCTTAGTTCTAAATTCCTAAGCTTAGAATACAAGTTTCTTTTATTTATGGATAATTTTTAAAAGTCGGTGGTTCATCGAAAAATTAAAAATGGAATTACTATGTGATTCAGCAATTCCATTTCTAGGTATATACCCCAAATATTTAAAGCAGAGTCTTGAAGAGATATTTGTATACTCATGTCCATAGCAGCATTATTCACAATAGCCAAAAGGTGGATGCAACCCAAGTATCCATCAACTGACGAATACATAAACAAAATGTGGTATATATACCCACAAAGGAATATTACTCAGCCTTAAAAAAAAGGAGATTCTGACATGTTACAACATGGATGAACCTTGAAGACATTATGAAAAGTGAAATAAGCCAGTCACAAATGAACAAATACCGTATGATTCCACTTCTGTAAGGTACCTAAAATAGTTAAATTCATAGAGACAGAAACTAGAATGGTGAGAGTAGTCAAATCACAGAGACAGAAAATAGAATGGTGGTTTCCAGGGCCTGGAGGAGGGAGTTATTACATAATGAGTATGCGAATTTCAGTTTTTACAAGATAAGAGAGTTCCAGAGATAGTTAGTTTTGTACCACAATATAAATGTACTTAATATTATTGAACTGAACACTTAAAAATGGTTAAGATGGTAATTTTTATGTTATGTGTATTTTACCCTAATACTTTAAAAGAGGCAGCTATGTCAAAAGGCTACTTACATTTGATGCTGGCACTCATGCTTACTGGAACTGAGCAGTCTACAGCAGCTGAAAGAGAAAAATTAGTTACTTAATAATAGTCTTAATATTTACAAATGACGATAAATATCAAATGTGAAAATCACAAAAAGTTCCAGAACTTGCAGTTCCTTGTTTTGATTTTTATCATACTACTAAAGATGAAAAGTACAATATCCTTGATAAAAAATACACCAGCTGGGATTAAAAGCTCATTAGATACTGCAGAAGAAAATATTAGTGACTTGAAAACACAGCAATATAAACTATTCAAAATGAAACAGACTTAACATACTTGTGATTGTGGTCCTAAAACAAGTCTGGGGGACAAAAAAGAGCAAAATGGAGGACTTACTACCTGATTTCAAGACTTACTGTACTGCTACAGTAATTAAAGTAGAGTAGTATGGACGTAAAAATAGACATAGAGATCACAGAACAAAACAGTTAAGTCCAGAAATAGATGCACAGATACAGTCAGCTGACTTTCAAAAAGTGCCAAGGCAATTAAATAAAGGATTATTGCTTCAACAAATGGTACTAGAAAATTTGGATATAAACAGGCAAAAAAAAAAACCCCCAAACTCTTATATCATATACAAAAACTAACTCAAAATGGATCACAAACTTAAATGTATGAGCTAAAACTATAAAACTTCTAGAAGAAAACACATTAAGAAAACTTTAGTGATCTAAGATTAGGAAAAGATTTCTTAAACAGGATATTTAAAAAACTATAAAAAAATGAAAAACTGAACTTCATTTCACGTGATTTTCACATGCCACAAAATATTTTCATTTGATTTTTTTAACCATTAAAAAATATAAACATCATAAATATGAACTAAAACTTAAAAACTTTAGCTCTTCAAATGAACAAATAATAAAAATTTGAAAATACATTAGTAAAAAACTGGTGAAATTCAAATAAGATCTATAGCTAATAGTATTGTATCAAAATTAATGTCCTGGTTTTTATCATTATACTATGGTTTTTAAGATTTTAACATTAGGGGAAGCTGGGTAAAGGGTATATGGTAACTCTCTTTACTATTTTTGAACTTTTCTGTAAGTCTAAAACTTATTTCAGAATAAAAATTTTAAAAAGAAAATGAAAAGACCAACCACAGACTGTGAAAATGTATTTGCAAAACGTATATCTGATATAGAATTTTTATTTAATATGCAAAGAAACTGTCACAACTTAATACTACGGAGACAAACAGCCTGTTTTAAAAAATGGACAAAAGATTTGAATAGGCATTTCACCAAAGAAGATATACAAATGGTAAATAGTAAGAAAAGTTGCTTAACATCATTAGGCATCGGGCAGATGCAAACTAAAACTATGAAGAAATATTGCTACATATCCACTAGAATGGCTAAATGTGAATACCAAGCATTGGTGAGGATGTGAAGTAATAGAAATGCAAAATGGTATAGTACTCTGGAAAAGTTTGGCAGTTTCTTATAAAGTTTAACATACACTTAACATATTATCACGCAGTCCACTCCTAGCAAATAAATTTACCCAAATGAAATGGAAACAAATGTTCAAAGACTGTATGTGAATGTTTATAGCAGCTTATTCCTAATAGCCAAAATAATCCAAACGTCCACCAACTGGTGAATTGATAAACAAATTGTGGTAGATTCATTAAAAGGAATACTCTTTAGCAAGAGTTAAAAAAAGAAGAAATATTGATAAACATAACAATATGGATTAGTTTCAAAATTGTTATGCTAACTGAAAGAAGCCACACCCAAAAGGATACATATTTTATGATTCCATTTATATGAAGTTACAGAAAAAGTAAAACTATAGTGAGAGAGAGCAAATCAGTGGTTGTCAGGGATTTGGGGAGGGGGAACTTTATAAGTGATGGAAATGTTCTGTATCAGGGGTCAGCAAACTTCTTCTAAAAAGGGACAAATAGTAAATGCTTCAGGCTTTGCAGGGTGAGAGAGTCTGTCACAACTAGTTAACTCTGCACTTCAGTGCAAAAGCTTCGTTTTAGTGTAAAAAGCTGCGTTTTAGTGGAAAAGACTGAATATTATTATGTTTATGGAAAATTTAATTTGAATTTCATAATTTTCACATGTCACAAAATATTGTTCTTTCGATTTTCTGCTACCATTTGAAAATATAAACACCATTCTTAATTTATGAGCTATACAAAAACCGGTGGCAGGAGAGTTTGGCCTGCAAGATGTAGTTAGCTGACCCATGTTGTATAGCATGAGGGTGGTAGTGTTTATACCAATGTATCCATTTTTCAAATAATGCATTTTAGTATATGTGAGTTATAACTCAATAAATCTGACAAAAAAGAAAAAATTAAATAGAAAAATAGTAGCTAGCATCTTCTTTGTGCAACCTCCTTAGTAGACTTGAAAACAAAAAAACAGATTATAAACTTTTATTATATTAAGAACAGTATCTACCAATAAAATATTATGGATAACAGATAAAATGAAATAATATACACATTATATAGATTTTGAATATAGTTAACAAAAATGGCATTTTGAATTTGTGTATATAGAATCAATAGATGCTGTCTCACTATACCAAACACAAATCCTTTTATATATATATATAACATATTCATTTTTGTTACAGATTTATGCTAATGAGAAGTGAAGTTGGAGGTTTAAATTTGGCACAGAAAGTTCACATTTGCACATTTTTACCTTTGGCTGAAAGGATTTTATTATAGTGAACAGCCATGTGATTCTTGACCAGCTGGAGAGTGCTTAGTCTGAGAGAAGAGGAGTCAGTGCAAAAAGCTAAAAATTAAAACATATTTAATCATTATATAATTAAAATTAATATAAAAATCATCAAGAGATAAACAAGTTCCTGATTATTAAGCTCATTCTCATAAAATGTTCTGAAATTCAACCACAGAGATACTGACATTATGACATTGTAATGCTAAATATGTCCTAGCCTTAATTTTGCACTAGTAATTGCTAATGAGCTATTGACCACTGGGTTGGAACCTTTCCAAGAGTAAGTTTTACAAGCCTGAGAGTTTGGGGAAGAGATTCTAGAATATTATGTATTATTACATTTACAGAACTATTTCTTTTTGATAGCTCTCAATCTTATAATTAAGAATGTTTAGCCACTTGTTTAATTATAAGATAATGTTACCATTGTTAATAATAATAAAAACTCCCATGGAGTTTGGGAGATAAAATGAATCCCAAGCTCCAAAATCCTATATACAAAGATTATATTTTGAGAGGCAAATTTCTAACTTAAATCTGAAAACAAGATCTACAGATCAGTTTACTGCATAGTTTATTGCATTCTTTTTGAAACACTAGGACTATCTTAAGTATAATCACATAGAAATTCCATGACAATAAACTCCTTGACCCTCATACAAATTGTATAAAAGAAATCTTAGAAATAGTTAAGCACTTATATGCTAGTATAAAATGTAAATGTAAGCATAACTTTTCAAAACTGTTTTTGAGAAGCAATATATGCATGTGGTTAAAAAAATACAACAGCTAAAATAGCATATAGAGATTAAAAAATAAGCAACTTCCTACCCTTACCCTTAGTCTCCCCTCCCAGAAATGTTACTTTTTTATTCATCCTTCTAGGGTAATTCTATGCATAATATAAGCATATATTGTAATTATGAGCTTGATATTTCTACTACTAAAAACATTTATTGAATGGGTACCATTTGCCATGCATTGTTCTAGGTTCTTTACATGTATAAATTTATCTAGTCATTATTACCATCATTTAATAGAGTAGAAACTGAGGCACAGAGATATGAGTTAGGTCTTCATGGCCACATTGCTGATAAAGGATGCAGTCTGGATGTCAACCAAGGTAGCCTCATACTTACAGCCACTGTACCCATACCAGCTCTATACACGTTTGTTTTAAAAAAAAAAAAAGTTAGCAAACTTTACATATATCGTTCTTCTTCCTGCTTTTCTATGTATGCATATTTTAAATCTAGTTTCGAATTTTTATTTAAAAATTATTTTTCAAAGTTTATGATTCTGGGGAGATATATACACACACACACACACACACACACATATATACATGTCATGTGTGTATCACATTCTAATACAAAGAAATAAGGAAGATAACAGAAAACGTGATCCTTCCTTGACATTTGGAGGTAACAGTATCAGATTTTTCATCTGGAAAAAAGGTATTTGATTATTTTGCCTAAAAACCCTGACTCATACTTTTAGCCTACAATTATAAAAATTTATTTTAAAACCTGTATTAAAATTTTACCTTGGTGGCTTTAAAATATAAAAACATCACAGGACCTAGAAATCCAATTGGATAAAGAAGCCCGTGTTTGCTCCTGATGTAAAACGCATTACTCAAGTGCTCTTTTTCTCTGCACAGCTTTTCCTTTTCAGCATGTGTGTCTTTAACATCTGCCAATCACTATTTTAACAAGGCAGGCATTCCTTAAACCAGGGAAATCTTCCAGCAGAAGTAGAGCTGGGCTGCAATGGTAGCAGGGACTAGGCGGCAGCCAAGTCCACATCCAGTGCACAATAACAGATTGAAATCATAGCCTCCAAAATTCTCTAATCTTGAGAATTCCTATAATATTTATTAATAATTATAATAATATGAAGTTCAAGTATTCATTAAATGAAGTCGTTTTTTCATCCTGTCATACAATTTGCAAGTAAAGGAAACAATCTTTTAACAAAGCTACCATTTTAAGTACCTCACTTACCATTACTTTTGGTGCTCAAGTGTCCTTTAAATAGGCAGGGTGGACCATATCTGGGAAGGACAGCGGTTGCTCTGACTTTTAACAAAAAAAAAAAAAAAAACATGAATCAGGATAAATGAAACACAACTTTCACAGTACAACAGTATTGAACATTTTGGAAATAAATTTATCTTTAACTACCAGAGTTATTATCTAAATTTTATTCAATCATATTACTAACCAGCAATGATATATCAAAAATTCTGTAGCCACAGATAAAATTTTCTCTTTTAAGAAAATAAGTTATTTTCAATTGTACCTTGAGACTTTTATGTACTTATTTATTTTTTTAGAGACAAGTTCTTGCTCTGTCACCCAGGCTGGAGTATGGTGGTACAATCATAGCTCACCGTAACCTCAAACTCCTGGCTCAAGAGATCCTTCTGCCTCAGCCTCCCAAGTAGCTGGTACTACAGGCACATGCACCACCACACCCAGCTAATTATTTTATTCTTTTTCGTAGAGATGGGTTCTCACTGTGGTGCCCAGGCCAGTCTCAAACTTCTGGCCTCAAGGGATCCTCCTTTCTTGGCCTCCCAAAGTGCTGGAATTACAGGTATGAGCCACTGCACCAGGTGGAGATTTTAGTTTCACTGGGTAAAATGATAAATATGTCAATTATACTATTTGACATACACTGACTTTATTCTGTACACCACTGACCTACTAGATTTTTAATTGTTTTGAAATATAGCTGAGATTTTGAGTTAATACTTACATATTAACTATTTCAGTTAATCGTAGGCTAGTCTGTCCTTAAAAATAATTTTAAGACAGCAATCTTCTCACAAAGTAATTTAGTAAATTATAAATCATATATTACTATTAAATATGTATAAAATATATATTAGGTTATTAACCATGAAGTGTCTGATTTCCTTAAGTACTAAGTTTGACATTTGACATTTGAAGTTTGAAGTCTGACATTTCACTTTGATGCTTTGGTTTTTTTTTTTTTTTTTTGATCGTGAAGGTACAGCCTCATTCTTTCAAACACATGTTTTGGCTTGTGATTATCTTTCAGTTTTTTTTTAGAGCAATTTTTGTGAAACCATGCATAAGTCAAAAATTTGTGTTATTTCTGAATATGAGTTCTGTTGTGGAACCAACGCAGCACAGATAGCTCGAAATATCAACGAAGAGTTTGGGAAGGATGTGGCTAATAAACTCACAGTACATCAATGGCTTGAGAAGTTCCATTCTGGTGATTTTAATCTTGAAAATGAGCCACATCGGTGACCTGAGATCAAGGTGGATAATGATGAGCTGAAAGCGAATCCTTCTCAACCTATGCGTGAATTAGCAACAAGGTTTTACATGACTATTCCAACAATATTGGATCATTTGAAACAAATGGACAAGGTAAAGAAGCTCGATAGATGGATACCACGTGAATTAAATAAGTATCAGAAGAGAAATCATCTCAAAGCTTGCCTTTCTTTGCTGTCATGACATGAAGACAAACCATTTCCACGCCGTATTGTTACATGTGATGAAAAATGGATTCTTTTTGACAATTGTAAGCATTTGGTACAATGGTTGGATAAAGATTAAGGGCCAAAACATAGTCCAAAACCGAATATTCATCAAAAAAAAAGCTAATGGTGTTTGGTGGTGCAGCACTGGTATTATCCACTACAGCTTCATGAAACCTGGTCAATTGGTTACAGTGAATGTCTACTGCAACCAGTTGGATGAAATGACGAGGATGTTTGCGATTAAGCAGCCAAGATTGGTCAATAGAGACAGGCCAGTCCTCCTGCAAGACCACATATCGCAAAAACAACACTGCCCAAACTACAGAAGCTGGATTTGGAAACTCTCTGTCCACTGTATTCACCAGACCTTGCACCAACTGACTACCACTTCTTCCAGGCTTTGGACCACTTCTTGCAGGAAAAAATATTCAATTCTCAATAAGCTGTGGAAAATGCCTTTCATGATTTCATTGCCACTCACACTCCAGGCTTCTTCGCTGCTGGCGTAAACAAATGACTGTTAAGATGGCAAAACTGTGTCAAGAGTTTAGGCACGGCCGGGCGCGGTGGCTCACGCCTGTAATCCTAGCACTCTGGGAGGCCAAGGCGGGTGGATCGCTCAAGGTCAGGAGTTCGAGACCAGCCTGAGCAAGAGCGAGACCCCATCTCTACTAAAAATTGAAAGAAATTATCTGGACAACTAAATATATATATACAGAAAAAATTAGCCAGGCATGGTGGCGCATGCCTGTAGTCCCAGCTACTCGGAAGGCTGAGGCAGTAGGATCGCTTGAGCCCAGGAGTTTGAGGTTGCTGTGAGCTAGGCTGAAGCCACAGCTCTGTAGCCCGGGTAACAGAGTGAGACTCTGTCTCCAAAAAAAAAAAAAAAAAAAAAAAGAGTTTAGGCACATAGTTTGATTAGTGGCACTGCTTCTTGTTTGAGATACAATAAACTAAGCTTTCGATTTGAAATCAGAACATTTCATATTTAATGACCTAATGTATAAAATCAGAATTTGGTGATCAAAAGATTTATCTAGTCTAACCCACTTACCCCTTGGCTTGGATCCTATCTAAATATCTAATGTTTGAAAACAATTCTAGTAGCAATGGAAAACTTACTATCTCCCCTAAAGGTAGAGTCTGATCTTTCAGACTACATGGGCTGTTGGAAAATTAGATATTGACCTCATCACAAAATAATTTCTTTCCAAAAATGTGACTGTGTTTTTAGTAGGAATCTCCAAAATAGGAACACTGAGTTACAGAATTAAACGTAATTTAATATGCAAATATGAATACTATATCCCCAAGATGGACATGTTTTAAGAGGGTGAAATGGCTAGTTTGCTATCAGGTAGACAATAAAGCTATAAAGGTGTGGTGAGAACACATACAAAGTCTAGTAGAAATGTGGATGACAAAAAATAGAAAAGAGGTATTGAGTTAGGAGAACTAAAATCTAGGACCAGAGAACAAAACTTGCTAGAAAAGGCTAAAACAGAAAAACAATTTGTGATCAGAATATCAAAGAAGCTCCTTCTACATCACAGGTAAGAGAGCAGGAAGGAGAAAAGCTAACTTATTTAGGACAATGCAGGTCATGGTGATACCTTTGGATTGGGGGATAAAGATAGTCATGAAATTAGCATAGTTTCTATCAGGAAGGAAGGAAGTGTAAGACCTAAACATTAGAAAAGATACAGACTCTCAAGAAAACCTTATTTTTCCAGACAGAAAATTTTTTGCTTCTCTGGAATTCACATGTCTCTTTATCTGGAAATAGCACCTCAACTTTCCTTTGGGAATCTTGGCCTCCTCTACTTTTAGGCCAGGTAGTTCAAACAGAGCTGATCCCACTGTCAGGGTTGGGCATATAACACAAATCTGGACAGCTGTACTGACTGCATTCACAATGAATATGTGACGCAAGCCCAGCCATGAGATACATACACTCTTGGGATCCTTACTGGAACTATTAGGAAAGATACTATCATTTTACTGAGCTTGCTGAACCCAGTGTAGGATCTCAGCAAGCCTGGTATTGCTGGTGGCCATCTTGTACCGTATAAGGGGAACCTCTCTGAGAAGGAAGCCTACACAGAGTAAAGTGGAACCAAGACAGAGATTTCTGGTAACATTGTTCCAAGCTCTACCAACCCTAGACTTTTCCCCACAAGAGCCAAAAAGATCCCATTTTATCCCTATGAGTTGGATTTCTTCATTTGTAATCAAAATGCTAATTTTTGAGTACTAATGATGCCAGGCACTATTCTAAGCACTTTGCAGATATAAAGTAATTTAATCCTTAAAATAATACTATGAGATAAGTAATATCATTCTTCCCACTTGATAAATGAGGGTAACTAAAGCACAAAGAGATTAAACTTATAATTTGCCCAAGATTACACAACTACAATGTGACAGATTTGGGATCTGAACCCAGGCAGTTTGGTTCCTGAGTCTTAACTATTACACTATCTTGGCCAGCACAAATTGCTCAGTACTTGAACCATGCCTGCAGCTACTATATCATATAAAAAGAGAAGAAGATATCTCAGCTGTATGTAGTTTATTCCCTCAAAATTCTATTCTAATGTATGTGTGTTTTTCACTATAAATCACAGAAAAAGGAAAAACAGGTATATTCAGAGAAGTTTGAGAGAATGAAGTCAGAGAGAATGAAAGAAAGGCTAGAACCTAGTGATACTGCCTTGCACAGAACAAATCTCTTCCCCCTCCCCAAACCTGTGGATGATAGTGTGAACAGGGTATTTACAATTTGCCCCTAGATACCAATCCAGCTTCTCTTTAGCATAAGATGGTGATAAGAACTCAAACAGAACTCCGATAGACCCTGTGTTCCCTTGACTATGTACCTTCAAATGTACACCAAGGCATATACACATTAGTTTCTAACATTCCTACAGACAAATGTCATATTGAAGCTGACAGAATTGAATGGAGAAATAGACAATTTAATCCATCTCGGCCCTTTCACAGGCAGTTTCTGGTTCCTGCTTTGTTTCCTGTATACAGGTGACACTTTCCTGTTTCTTTGCGTGACTCATGATTTTTTGCTGAAAAGTAAACATTTTAGGTAATATATTGTAGCAACTCTAGATATAGAATCCTCTCTTGAGATTGTTTTCATTGCTGTTTGCTTATTTAAAGATTTGGCAAAATTATTTAATGAAGTCTATTTCCTGAGGAATGTGAAGGCTCTGATGTCACTCCTCAGCGGTGAAGCTTTGGGCATGAGCACAGTCACACCTTCTCTAATGAGGTCTGAACTCAAGTCTTTGGAAGGAAGTTTCCCTTTCAAATTGTCTTTGTAGAGTACTCTCCTTCAGCCGTAGAGTATCAGATAGAGTTTTCTTATATCTTACAGTTACTCTTTTATGATAGTTTAACAATTCTTTGAACTTGTATACATCACTGTATGGTTTCTGTCTCCTGGTTGGATCCAGAATGAATGTTCCAGTCAGTCAAGGAAAAGTAGCCTCAAACCAAATGCAAGGAAAAAGAACACCATCCTCTAACTATTAGGACTAAAATCCTGTCCAAGCAATTGAGGATTTAGTAAGGTAGTGAAATTCATCAGTATATGAGAACAGCCAGGTTTCCCACAAAATTTGATTTTACCAAGATAGCCCAGAAGGAAGTCCACTGAGGAAGGAAAGGTAAAGTTGTTTCTTGTGGCAGTTTCCCAGGAATACTAGAGGTTTGGGAACCTGACTGCCATTGATAAATGTCACTACAGGACCAACAAATGAAAAAAAATATTTTTCAAGCTACTTTCAGTTATTATACTAATAGGTTGTCTTCTTTCCTCTTCTCCCCAAAGGTCATTGATAATAGAGTGGATGGCAGTTTGATAGTCTCAAATCTTTTCTTCCCCTTCCCCCATAAATTGGAAACACCTTTTAGATTATCTAGTCCAAGCCTCCATTTTACAAATTACTAAAACCCAGGGAGGTAAAGGGACTTGATGAAGATTACCTAGTTAGTTAATAGCAAACAAAGATTACAAACAAGCCAGTATTTTTCAGGCTGGTGCTTTTTCTACTATACCACCATTCAGATGGTTTGCCTTACAAAAGAATGTCTAAAATGTGATTACAGTAAGAAAATGATAAAAGATCATTTTTTCTTTGTTTTAATATTTTACGCTCTGAAAAAACCAAAAGTAATCTCCTAATGAAATCTAAGAAATTTATTTTTAATTAAAATTATTTTAGCTTTGGCTAAAATTTATGGTTTCTTATTAACAATAATTTATGGCATATGAGAACTAACCTCCCCCCCAGACGTTTGTTAACTATTACATTTATTTAAAAAATTTTAAGTTGATAACAATATCCTAAAAATGAAGCTAATTAAGTTATAAAAATATAAACCTTTTTACATTTGTCATGAACCTAATTTTAAAAAAAACTAATAAACAAATGCTAAGAACTAAGTCTATGCTTTTAAATTTTACAAATATCCTTTTTCTATGCCCTTCCTCCCCATGGGATACTAAGTAAATAAACTGACTTTGGGTTTTACCTTCCTCACCTGGATTCAAAGTCTGTTTTGCTGCTGTGTCCTTGACAAGTTATTTATGATCTTTTGTTTTAATTTACTGTGAAATAAGGATAATACCCATCTAACAAGATGTTTTTGTACATTAAATAATTTGCAAATAGTTCCTGTTAGAAAGCAAGGGCTTAATGTTAGTTTATGTGTAAAATTTCTAAGAACATAAAAGCGTTTTAGTTTGCTTTTTCTAAAACTTAAGTTGGTAAAGTGTCAGAACATAACGGTTTGCTGATCAATGGATAGTTATCTCCTACACTGAGAACAGCACTTATTTTGATTAATGATTACATAATAAAGACACATTCCTATTCAAAGCAAGACTTACTTCAAGGAATCATCTAGCAGCTTGATTCAAAGATACTCTTTTAAATAGACAAGAACACTGAATTGGGAGGGGGAGTCTAAAGATTGCTTTGTTTGGCTTGAGAAAAGAATGATATTAATACTTGCTCAGAAAGTATGAAAATAACAAATTATTTGGATTGGGCCGATTTGTACAGATTTAAGATTATACGGCCCCACCATGATGTCCACCTGACTCAATATTCAATCAAGAACAGGTGTATACAGTGATTATGGATTAGTCCTTTGCTGCTAAAATCAGTCTGCCGATCACCACCACCACACCAACTGGAAACTAACTAGAAATGCAAAATCTCAGCCCCACCCCCACCAACAAACCTATTGAATCATAATCCGCATCTTAACATGATTCCAAGGGGATCCCACTCACATTAAAGTTACAGAAGCCCTGGGTTAGTCGGTAGTTTCAGAGGGAGTTAGCTGCTAGATGGGGGATTTCCTATTTACTGAGTACTTATAATGTGTCTGCTACGTATTATCTGCATTTAATCCTCAAGAACTCTATGGCATGGGTATTTGACCCCTACTTTCAAGAGATGAGGAAACTGAAGGTCATCTCTATGGAGAGCAGCGGGGTTTGACTTTGGGCCAAAATAAGTCTGACTCCCAAGACTAAACTTGGTTCCTTTGCCTCAGAGCTACCGGACAATAAAGGCTGCACGACCCCGAAGTTCAGGAGACTGGGTCTCCGGGTGTCAGGGCGACAAATTCAGGGCAAAGAAGCGGGCCTGCCAGCCTGGCAAGCAGGGCTTTTTCCTGTGCGAGGGCCTTGGGCAGCTCGGGACATCACTTAGGGCAATACTAGCGACGAAGCAGGGGTCCCTGGAGCGCCCCGGGCGCGGCCCGACCCAGGCAGCCCGGGCCCGAGGCCGGGAGCGCAAGCCGCCGCGAGAGCTGCCCTTTACCTCTCCGGCTGCCATCCATGCTTAGTCTTCCTGCAGCCGCCGTGGGGACACACTGGGTCCCCTTCGGTCCTTCCCGTGGCCGGGCCCAGCCCCGGCAGCGGCGGATTGGCGAGTAGCAGGCGGTGGGCGGCAGCGGCCGGGAGACCGTCTCCAGGCCGGTTGCTAAGGGCCTGTCTCATAGCGTCGGGATTGTGACGTCACGGCGCAGGGGACGTGCGCTCCCGCAGCCCCGCCCCCGCGGTACCCTGGGCGAGAAGAGAGCAGCTGCGGATGGGACACGGTGCGGAAAGTGTCCCGAGAGTCAGTCTGTTGCTCTGGGATCCTGCCAGTTGTCCGCAGAGCCGCCTCCAGTCAGGAGCCCCGCCGCCAGCACCTGGCAGGCTTTGTCCCTGGGGGAAGAGCGGGGAGAGGAGGTGGTCTCATCTGGCATCCACCTCCCCTGCGTCCCGGGAAAAAGTCAAACACAAATGTTAGTTGAGGTCAGGGTAACATTTAACCAGTTCCAAATAATTAGATTTCAAGGCAGTCCGCGAACTTTTGGGTTAGTGAAAATCCTGGGGATGAAAAACGTCTACGTGTTTACATCTTAATTCTTAACCTTAATAATCAGTTTGCGTTTCCTTTCTGCTTAGGCTCACCGAGCTTCTTCCCGCCTGTCACCGTCTCCCCACCCCCCTCGCCTTTTATCTTAAGGCGCCAATCCGTTTTCCTTTATCCTGGAAGAGAGGTGCAACGTGAATAAGGGGTTGATTTATTCGTTGCTTTCTACAATGTGTTTGATTTTGAAACGGTTACCTTTGAACTCCTGGAAATAAGATCAGAATAGGTCAGGGAGCATTCTGTCATGTAGGGTTTCAAAACAGCGACTCTACAGACATTTTGGGTTGGTTGTATAATTCTTTGCTGTGGGTGTGGTGCTGTCCCTGTGCATTGTAGGATGTTTAACAGCCTCTACTTTCTAGAAGCCAATAGCAATCCACCCACCCCACCGCTAGTCGTGGCAGTCAAAAATGACTTCAGACATTGCCAAATGTCCCCTGGGAGGCAAAAATTGAACCCCAGTTGAGAACCACTGCTGTAATGGAAAGAGTACTGGCTTCTGAGCTAGATATGTAGAACTTAATCTAATTTGTCTTTTGTTTTTACTCTATGTATGTGAAAGAGAGAAAATCCTTTCTGGTTGCTATTCCCATGGAATAACCCATGATCATGGGCAGGTGCGCACAGCTGGTATGAGCTTATTATAGAGTAAGCTCCCAAGAAGACCCTTTCTTTTTTTTTTTTTTTTTGAGACAGAGTCTCACTTTCTTGCCTGGGGCGAGTGCCCTGGCGTCAGCCTAGCTCACAGCAACCTCAAACTCCTAGGCTCAAGCGATCCTACTGCCTCAGCCTCCCAAGTAGCTGGGACTACAGGCATGTGCCACCATGCCCGGCTAATTTTTGCTATATGTATTTTTAGCTGTCCAATTAATTTCTTTCTATTCTTGGTAGAGATGAGGTCTCGCTCTTGCTCAGGCTGGTCTCGAACTCCCGAGCTCAGAACGATCCGCCCACCTCGGCCTCCCAGAGAGCTAGGATTACAGGCGTGAGCCACCGCGCTCGGCCTTCATGTCCTCCCTTCTAACTCGTGGCGACTTCTGATACTATGACCGTCCTGTTTTTCTCCTGCCTGGAACACTGATCCCTAACTTTCTCCATGGAGAACTATTTATCCTTCAGTTTTCGATGGAAGCATGACCTCCCCCATCAAGCTGCCAGGACCACTTCAGCCCCAGTCTGTCCCCTACAGCAGTGTTTATCCCGCTGCTGTGGCATCGCCTGTGCTAGTCTGTTTCAGC
>CAUYSK010041412.1:0-54844 GCA_963575035.1 Avahi laniger | reverse complement strand
TATAAGAATTATTGTTTATTGGATAACTTTTAAGTCTTTTTGCTAATTGGTTAATCATTTGTACCTGTGTGTGATTTGTTAAAAGTAACCCCCCAGAAAAGGTATAAAACCTGACAAAAACCCGGAAAAGGTGCTCAGATTCCGGGAGGCTTGACCTCAATCTGGGCCGCCGGCAATAAAACTCTCTGACTCTCCAACTCTCTGCGTGCCCCTCGGTTATTCCCCTGGGACTGGTCACTGACACTTGCCGTAACGATACCACATCATTTGCAGAAAGTCCTAAGTTCAGAGCCACTCACAGTTTATAGTGGGTCTGGTTCCGTCGCATTCCCAATGGGTGCAGCACTGGCTCTGAGAATGTGGAAGTGTGGCCTAGCCAAAAAAAAAAAAAAAAAAAAAAATTATACATATCTAAAAGATTTACAAGCTGGTTAAAGTTTGTGCTGAGCTGTGTCTACAAATAAGCCGTGAAGGTAAACGAAGTGAGTTCGAAGGAGCTGCCAGGAGGAAATGGGGGAGAGTGTGCAGTGAGAGTGAGGACTGCCGTTTTTCCGCATGGTTCTTTCCCGCCTCACTTCGCAGCCAGCAGTCTGGGCCAGGCCTGCCACTCACCCCCTGCCCAGCGGCTGCTGCTGGTCCCCTAGCGGTGCTCTCACCTCAGACTCTCCCTGTGCAGTGCACACGTCATCCTCCTTCAAACACTCCTCTCATCATGCCGTTTCCCTAGGCAGAGATCTATTATGAGTCCCTGTTACTTGGCACATCTCGTCTCAATTCTTTTATTTAGTTGTTTATTTATTCATTTATTTTGATTGTATATGCTTAAGATGCACAACTTGATGTTTTGATATACATATATAGAGTGAAATGATTACTGTACTCAAGCAAATTAACATATCCACCACCATGCCTAGGTTCCTATTTTGTGTTTGTATGATAAGAGCACCTAAAATCTGCTCCCTTAGCAAATTTTCAGTATACAATACAATATTATTATTATTATTATTTTGAGACAGGGTCTTACTCTGTCACCGGGGCTAGAGGGCAGTGGTGTCATCATAGCTCACTGCAACCTCAGACAACTGGGGTGAGTGATCCTCTTGCCTCAGCCTCCCCAGTAGCTGGGACTACAGGCACACACCATATCCAGCTAATTTTTCTATTGTTTTGCAGAGATGGGGTCTTGCTCTTGCTCAGGCTGGTCTCGAACTCTTGACATCAAGCAATCCTCCCTCCTTGGCCTCCCAAAGTGCTAGGATTACAGGTGTGAGCCACCGTGCCCAGCCAATACAATATTAACTATAGTTCTCATACTGTACATTTTATGTCTATATTCGTTCATTCTACCTAACCGCAAATTTGAACGCTTTGACTTACATCTCTCCATTTCTTCCCATTGCTGCCCCTGGTAACCACCATTCTTCTCTTTGTTTCCATGTATTCGACTTTTTTTAGATTCCACATATAAGTGAAATCATGCAGTATTTTTCTTTCTGTGTCTGGCTTATTTCACTGAGCATAGTGTCTCCAGCTTTATCTATGTGATCACAAATGGCAGCATCTCTTTTCTTAAGGCTGAAAAATATTCCACTGTATACGCAAGAATTGTACCACAGTTTCCTTATCCACTCATCCCTTGATGGACACTCATGCTGTTTCTGTATCTTGGCTATTGTGAATAGTGCTTCAATGGACACGGAAGGCCAGATTTAGCACTATAAGGTGCTAATTTCCTTTCCTTTGGGTAGGTACCCAGCAGAGGAATTGCCGAATCACATGGTAGTTCTATTTTTAACTTTTTGAGGGAACTCCACACTGTTTTCCATAATGGCTGTACAATTTACATCCCTGTCATCAGTGTGTGAGGATTCCCTTTCCTTGCCAACACTTGTTATCTGTTTTCTTTTTGATAATAGCCAATAGCCATCCTTTGACAGGTGTGAGTTGATATCTCACTGTCGTTTTGATTTGCTCATCTCAACTTTTTAGCCCCGGGTTCGAGGTCCTTCATCCACGAAGCATAGTATTAAAAACAGTAGATTGAACTTCAGTCTTGGCCTTTGCACCTTTAAGGCTATATGACTTTGGACAAATTGTTAAACTTTCCTTGCCTTCATTTTCCTAATCTATAAAATGACTTGGCCCTGAGGTCTCTGACTCTAAATGATCTCCTGGAACTGCTGATCCAAGATGGCCATCTTGATCTTACATTTCCCAGAGTGTGGGATTCAAATGTGCTGGCCCATGTTTCCATTAGTACCCATTAGAAACTTGGCAGGCCTTGGGTCTCACATTTTAGTTTTGAAAATATGGTTCCCAAAGCTTTCCAAGGCCATCTCCTGTCATTCTCCAAGCATTTCTCTGCTCCAGACAAGTCAATGGCCTCAAGTACCTCAAATACCTGAACGAACCTAGGTGCTTCCATCCTATCTGCTCTGGCCATGAGCCATTACCCTATAGGAGAGCAACACCTGGTCCCTTGCACCTGCAGTCCCCAACCCCCAGGCTGCAGAATGGTACTGGTCCGTGGCCTGTTAGGAACCAGGCCGCACAGCAGGAGGTGAGCAGCCAGTGAGTGAGCAAATATTCATCTGTGTTTACGGCCGCTCCCCCTCACTCACATCACTGCCTGAGCTCCTCCTCCTGTCAGATCAGCAGCTGCATTAGATTCTCATAGGAGCGTGAACCCTACTGTAAACTGCACATGTGAGGGATCTAGGTGCACTCTCCTTATGAGAATCTAATGCCTGATGATCTGAGGTGGAGCTGAGGTGGTGATGCTAGCGCTGGGGAGCAACTGCAAATACAGATTGTCATTAGTAGAGAGGTTTGACTGCACGATAAATGTAACGCCCTTGAATCATCCGAAAACCATGCCCTCCCCACTCCCCGGTCCATGGAAAAATTATCTTCCCTGAAACCAGTCCCTGGTACCAAAAATGTTGGGGACTGCTGCTTTATACCCATTCCCAGTACATAGAGCTTTTGGAATTTTCTGAATTGTTTTCCTAGTCAAGACTCAGATGGGCTGTTATTGTGAGACTTAACTTTCTCACTTTTTATGGCATGTTGTGGTTCAGCAATCCTTGCCCTTGTCCTCTAGCTGACTCTTAAGCAACCCCCTGTAGCAGTTGTCCCAGGCTTCAGGCTCCCCTGCCACCCTCACGTTCAGCAGGTGGCCTTGCCTAGGGCACTACATGGCTTTGTCTCAAAGATCCCTGCCTCTGCAACTATTCCCTAATTCAGCGTTCTCAAACTTTAAGTGCACTGGAATCACTTGAAGGGCTTGTTAAAACACAAATTACTGGACCCCTCCTCCAGAGTTCCTGACACATTAGGTCTGGGGTGGAGCCCTGAAATTTGCATTTCTAACAAGTTTCAGGATGGTGCCCATGCTGGGACCACACTCGGTGAACTACTGCTCTAATTCTTTTCTCCATCTCCAGGGAAACAGTCTAGCTTCTCTAACTGGTATCCACCCTACTACCTATTCTTGGAACCTCCTTCCCATCTTCACTGGGACGGACCTCCCACACCTAATCTATTTCCTTTTAGTGGCTTCGATATCTGCACCATGGAAACCTCCCTTACTCCATCCCTCAAGCATCCCCTTATCGCTGCTATGTTAATGAACCTTTCTTTTTCCAACATCACCCAGTTCTAACTACCGAACCAAACACTTTTCTCCTGTGGCAAAATTTTCTGAACTTGAACTTGTGTTGTTTACCTGCTGCTTCAACATCTTATCCTTGTATTTCCTTTTTTAAAAACTTTTTTTTAATTAAAAAGAGATCCTCCAGCCTTGGCCTCCCCAAATGCTGGGATTACAGGTGTGAGCCACTGCACTTGGCCTATGGTATCTTTTTAATTCCCAGAAATTCCCCAAGCTGATCACTGAAACTATCTGGAAAGTTAAAAATTATCCACTTCTTCCCAAATTCAATGGCTTTTCCTTATTACATAATAATAGCAGCCAATATTCATTGACTTCCAGTTGTGTTGCAGGCATTGTGCTAAGCGCTACAACGATAGAAATATCTCATGTGAAGATTATCGGTATGTCAACTTTATGAAGTAGGTATTATTTTACGGATGAGAAAACCTAGGCTCAGAGAAGTTAAATAATTTGCCCAACAGCCCAAGTGAACGGGATTGAACACAGTTCTGATTCCATATCCCATATGTTTAAACACTGTTCCAGAATAAATATCAGAATTCCTGAGCACCCATTAAACTGCCAATTCCAGGCTCCACTGCCAGTTCTAAACAAGCTGTGCCCAAGTCCTAGGAATCTGGATTCCTGACAGGCCCCCTGTGATTCTGATGTGAGCCTCCCCAGAACCACACACATTTTGAGAAACAGTCCCTCTCTATTGACATAATTGGCCACTTCCTCTCTTTGAACACTTCCCTTGGTTGCTATGATACAACAATTTTTTTGGTTCTGTGGACTCTCTGATTCTGCTATACTCCTTCCTCCTCTCCTGCCTGTGTCACTGCCCCCAGACTGTCCTCTGCCTGTCCCTCCCTCTGCTGTCTGCCTCCAGGAGCCCATCCACTAGCAGTGCTCCAACTTGGGCAGATGGTTCCCAACCTTGCCCTTCTAGTGCCAACCTCCTGGTGAGAGCCACCGAGCAGCGTGAAATAATTTTGGAACAGTCAAGAGCCATAGCCCAGGCCCAGGATAAAATGTGAGTCAGGTGACATTGATCCTGGTGCCCCATCACCCACTGTGCCCTTGGTCTTTCCTCTGCCCATAAGATCTCTGTGCTTTGCAGTTTTCTAATCAAATCAGTTCAGCAAAAGAGCTGATCACTTTACACTTTCACACTAATGTGTAACCTCTCCCAGTCATTTGCATTTTTAAAGCCTTTTATCTCTCTTTGTGGGTTCAACTGTTGTTCCTGTGTTGATGACAGATAGGCGGAATTTAGAGGGAAACCAGGACTGAGGGGGAAGGAGGAAGGTGAGCAGGTCTGGATGGGGACCTTCTCTTCCCCTTGAAATTTTCTGAAGTTCAGAGTCAAAAGCAGCCAGTAACACTGCTGGGAGGGCAGGACTTGGTCTCTCCTGCCTCCTGCACACTTCAGTGCCCTGAGCAGGGACAAGCAGTAACTGCAGCGGCTGCGGACTTGTCCCTGGAAGCGCAGAGGGTGAGGACAGACTGTGGAGTTGGCAGCCCTGCAGCATCTTACCATCCCGACACTCGGAGTGGCTGACTCCTCTTCAAGTCTTTCAAGTTTTGGCTTAAATATTCTCTCTTCCACGCAGCTGGTCCTGCTCACGGAGCTTATGAAGGCCCTTCTTGGTGATTCTCTGTGTTGACAGTTGTTTTCCTTCATTTCATATATCATGGTCTGTAATTATTTTGTTTATTTACTTGTTCTTTCTGTCTTCATTTGGAGAGTCAGGCTCAAAAGGGCAGAGACCGTGTCTGCCTTGAGCCCTCTGTGCTCATAGCACATTGCCGATTCATACCAGATAATAAGTATTTGTAGCAGGAATGGGTGGATAGTTACATGTCTACCACCAGGCACTTCATAAATAGTCCTTGAGCTGAACTGAACTGCACCCAGTAGCTATCCCAGTGTTGAATTCCGGCAATCAGATAGCAGCATGCTCACCTCACTGCTGGGATAGGGTGGGGAATACCTGGGAGGTGGCATCAAGATAAGTTATGAAAAATGTTGAAATAGGCAAAAAAGATGACTGTGTGTTCTGTCTAGCATGCTATTGAATTGTCTAGATTTTCGTTGTCTTTGAGCTATTTTACAACTTTGTAAGTTGTAGAAAACTGGTAGTAATACAAACGATTCTTGTCCGTAGAGATACAAATAAGTTTTTTCTGGTGGAGGTGCAATTTGATTATTGTTCTGTGGATATTGAACAGTTTTGCATACATTTGTAAATTCATTTTAGCTTTCCTGATTGCCTGTATATGTACGTGCTTTCAATTCTCCTTTTAACTGTTTGTAACATCTTACTAGTTCCCTCATTAATTAGCAAAATAAAATCTCTGACACATAGTAATTTTATCTTTGTACATGAGTCACAATTTTAGTCTTTTAAAAATTATATTTTTAAATTGAATTTCATCAAAATCAGGAATTTTTGTGCATCAAAGAAAGTGAAAATAACCAACAGAACAGGAGAAAATATTTGCAAACTATATCTAGAATTTACATCCAGAATATAAAATATTAGGGTTTGAATATATGCATCCCTCCAAAATTCATATGTTGAAACCTAATCATCGAGGTGATGCTATTAGAAGATGGGGCTTATGGGAAGTGATTAGGTCATGAGCACTGCACCTTACTAATGAGATAATGCACTTATATCCCATTCAGATGTAAGAGAGTGCTTTCTGCTTCCATTTTTTGCCAAGTGAGGAAGCGGCAACAAGATTCCTTCTTGGAAGCGGAGAGCAAACCTTTACCAGATGCTGAACGTGCTGGCACCTTGACCTTGGACTGCCCAGCCTTCAGAACAGTGAAGAATAAATTTCTATTATTTATAGATTGCCCTGTCTGTGGTATTTTTTTATAGCTGCAGGAATGAACTAAGACAAAAATTTATACTGAGAAGTGGGGTGTTGCATAACAAATACCTAAAAATATGAAAAGTGGCTTTAGAACTGGGTAATGGGGGGAGGCTGGACCATATAGGGCAATTCTGATGAGGGCTCATAAGAAAGGAGAGATGCAGAGAGAGCCTCAGTTTTCTTAGAGATTACTTAAGTGGTTATGATCAGAATACTTGTACAAATACGGATAGTAAAGGCCATTCTGATGAGGTCTCAGCTGGAATTAAGCAACATCCTATTAGAAACTGGAGGAAAGGCCATCCTTGTTGCAAAATGGCAAAGAACATGACTGCATTGTGTTTGTGTCCTAATGTTTTGTGGAAGGCAAAATTTAAGAGCAATAAAATTAAGATATGTGGCAGAAGAAAAGCAAAGTGTTGAGTGTATAGCATGGCTTCTCTTGACTGCTTATAGTAAAATACAAGACAGAAATTAATCAAAGACAGAATTTATAATTAAAAGGGAAGCAGAACTCAAAGAGTTGAAAATTTCTCTGCCTGGCCAGGTTGTAAAGAACAAGAAAGCATCTTCTGGAGAGAACACCAAGCAAGGGTGTGGCCACGTGAACGTTTGATAAGGAGATAGGAATGAATGGAAGGCAGCCAGATGCTATTCATCAAGACAATGAAAGAATGACCCCCAAAGCATTTCAGAAATCTTAGAGAGTGCTACTCCCCTCACAAGCCCAGAGTGCCAGGGCCTTGAGGGCAGAACTATTTCAAGGGAGGGGCCCAGGTTGCCTGTGGGAACTTGAAGCAAGCTGCCCAGGCCACCTCAAATTTTTGCTCCATACCTTCAGGTGTAGCGCTTTCTGGCCACCCCAACTATGGCTCAAGCAGGCCCAGATGCGGCTCAGACCACAGCCGCAGAGGTCACAGGCAGTAAACCTTGGAAGTGTCCACATGATGCTAACTTTGCAGGTGTGCAGAGTATATGAGCTGTGGAGGCATGGCTACTTCCACCTAGATTTCAAAGGATGCCCAGGAGACCCTCAGGGTCCAGGCAGAGAATGGACAAAGGGGAGGGGCTGCTGCAGAGAGTTCCCACTAGTGCAACACCTATTGGAGTCCTGGGAACAGGGCCACCCCCAAGACACCAGACTGGTAGAACCACTAGTGTGCAACTCCAACCTGGGAGAGCCACAGACATGTGATGGGAGAGCCGCTGCATGGACTGTGCCTAGAAAAAACATAGAGGTGGGATCTTCTGGGGCCTTGGGAGTCCAATCCCTACCCCAGTGTGTTCAGAAGATGGAACATGGAGTCAACGAAGATTGTTCTCAAACCTTAAGATTTAATGTTGTTTGCCTTGCTGACTTTTGAATTTGTGACCTGTTACCCTTTCTTCTTTCTTGTATTTCTCCTTTGGAATGGGAATGTCTATCCTATGCCTGTCCCGCCATCATATTTTGGAAGCAAATAATACATTTGATTTCACCAGCTCACAGCTGGAAAGGAATTTGCCTCAGGATGAATTATACCTTGGGTCTCACCCATATCTGATTTAGATAATATTTAAATGAGACTTCAAACTTTTTAGTTGATGCTGGAATGAATTAATATTTTTTAGGCTATTAGGATCGAAATAATGTATTTCATATGTGAGAAAGACACAAATTTTGGTAGGCTAGGGGTGGAATGCTATGGTTTGAATACATACGAGCCCCTCCAAAATGTATATACTGAAAGTTACTGACCAAGATGATGGTATTAAAAAATGGGGCCTCTGGGAGGTGATTAGGTGAGGGCCCCACCCTCATGAATCGGATAATGCCCTTATTAAAGAGGCTTCAGAGAACTGCCTCTTGCTTCTGTCAGGTTTAGTCTCTTTTTGTGTTCTTGGTTCTTGGTGCGCTCATGAGCAGAGGATGACCAGGCGCACCACGGTAAGGCAAGCATGAAAATGAGATTTATTGAGGACAGAAAGATAGGCTTATAAAGCAAAAGCAAGATATAGGTTTACAGAGTGAGATACATATGCCACTGATGACGACCAGTCCCCTCGTTGCAGCAGAAAAAGAGAGTTTGGTTATGGTCTGTGTCTTGTTTTATGGTGTCCAGATAGGGACCTCCCTGTGGCTCAAACATCACTATGGTACCACTTTGCTTGGCTACTTGGGAGTTGTACGACCTGAGTCTTACTACACATGTGAGTTCTAGGTCACTTTCTATACTCTATTGTACCTATTCTGCTTGGCCCATGGGCTAGAGAGTCCTCTGCATTCTTTTGCAATGGGTGCACTAAGTTCTGATTGGCAGATTCATAGGGTATTACCTCCTCCCCCAGGTACAGCAGTAGTTTAGAGAAGGATTAAGGTGGGGCAGGACCAAGATGGGGGCCTGGAGCCTACCCTTGTCATTTCCAAGTGGGGCAATTGCACCAAGACGAGGTACAAACTTTCATCCTTAGGAGACCCGGAATCCCTTGCTAACTACCTAATACTTCCACTCTTCTGTAATGACAAGACAGAGCAAGAAGGCATCATCTTGGAAGCAGAGAGCAAGCTCTTATCAGACACTGAATCTGCTGATACCTTGATCTTGAACTTTCCCAGCTTCCAGAACTGTGAGAAATAAATTTCTATTACTTATAAATTACCCAGTCTATATAGTATTCTGTTACAGCAGGAGCAGACAATAAAGAATTAAAACTCAACAACAAAACAAAGAACCCAATTCGAAAATGGGCAAAGGACCTAAATAATCAGTTCTCCAAAGAAGATATATAAATGGCCAATAAGCACATGAAAAGATGCTCATTAGTCCTTGGGGAAATGCAAATCAAAACTACAATAAGATATCACTTCACATGTATTAAGATGATTTTAATAATAATACTTTTTAAAAAGGGAAATAACAAATGTGGTGAGGATGTGGAGAGTGTGGGAATGTAAAATTGTGCAGTTGCTACGGAAAACAGTTTGGTGGTTGCTCAGAAGGTTAAACCTAGAAATCCCAACGTGACCCAGCAATTCTACTCCTAGGTATATATGTGAAAGAATTGAAAACAGGGATCTGAACAGATAAGTTGTATATCAGTGTTTATAGCAGCATTATTCACAATAGCTGAAAGGTAGAAACAATCCAAGTATTAGTCAACAGATGATGAATGAACAACAGCCATTAAAAGGAATAACACTTTGATATATGCTGCGACATGGATGGACCTTGAAAACAATATGCTTAGTGAAATAAACCAGACACAGAAGAACAAATATTGTATGATACCACTTAATGAGGAACCTAAAATAGGCAAATTCATTGAGACAGAAAGTAGAATAGAGGTTACAAGGGCTGGTGGAAGTAGAATGGGCAGTTATTGCTTAATGGGTAAGGAGTTTTTGTTGGGGATGAAGGAAAAGTTTTTGGTATAGATAGTAGTGATGGTTACACAACATTGTGAATATAATTAATGCCACTGAATTGTCTGCTGACAAATTATTAAAATGATAAATATCGTTGTATGTATTTTACCATAATTAAAAAAAATATCTTTTAATGTGGGGAGAGGCCATGGCCAGAACGTGCTCTTGATAGCACCATGGTTGAGGACCTGAAAGTCTTGCAGCCTGGTGCACATGCCAGCTCACTTACCTGCTGTGTGACCATGGATGAGGTAGCGCTGACAGCTCTTGCTGATAGAGTTGGGGTAGGGAGGAGACAAAGGGGATCTCTAGGTCTCTGGCTTGAGCACCAGGGCGATGAGGAAAGACTGGCAGAGTAGGAGTTAAAATTTCAGTTTGGGTCATGAAGGAGCTCAGGAAATTTCACCCAAAATATGACTCCTTGGTATAAAGAGTATTTTGAGTTAAAGGCCCTTTGAGATCCACAGGCTCTTGGAAGGGGCTTTCCCTCTATCGGAAATAGATAGTTGTAGATAGCCACAAGGAGACGTTAAGTGGAGCGTTGAATGGAAGTCTCAGCTCAGCACAGAGGTCTGGGCTGGAGATACAAATTGGGATGCATCGGCTTGTGGGTGGTCCTTTGAGCCATGGGAATGGCCGAGAGTGGAAGGTGGAGAACACCCAGCCCCAGTGCCATGGAACAGCAGGAGCCTGAGAAGGCATAGGCTCTGAGGAAGAGAGAAAACTGAGCGTGGCCTCACAGAAGCCAAGAGAGACTGGTGAGTTTGCTCTTGCTTTCTAGCAACTCCCTGTCTAGTGACCTGGAGTCAATTCATCCACTGCTTAATTCTTGTCATGTGAGAAGGCCCCACTCAATACATAATGACTCAGACTATTTTCTGCAACACACTTTATTGTCAGAAATTATGCTAAATAAGATAGGATGCATAAGGGAATCATCAAATAAAAGCAAATCTGCACTTAGTGAGGAGAGACTCTAATTAAAAAAGATTATTGCCAGGGCTGGGAGGAGGGACTCTTGCAATAGCGGAAGTGGACTATGGCAATAGGGAGAACACTGACCATGAGATCTGCAAGTGTCTCAAGAGTTAGGCAAACAGGGGTTCTCTTATAGAGAGAAGTAAACAAGGCTAGAAAGAACCAGGGGTGGGGAAACAGGATGAAGTGTGGCCCGAGGGGATAGCAGGCCAGAGAATACCTTTCCCGGAGGCCAGCATGCTCTCGGGAGGGGCTTGTGCCAACTCGGGCTGAGGGTGGGTCAAAGCACAGGGGCTTGGAGGAAGGACAGAAGCTGTACCAAAGTTTAGTCGACAAGCATTTTGTTCATGGTCAGTGGACACAAGCCGTTCAGCTCATCATTTATCAGACAAGGAATGGGAATTTGTTGAGTCTGTATCTAGGCTTGCCATGGGTTAAACAAGGGGCATCTGCGAGTCTTATGTAAGTCATATAAGAAAGAGTAGTTCTTTGCAGTAAGCTGTTTTCCAGAACACACAAAAAAACTGGGGAGAGGGCAGGGCGTGGGATTTCTTTACCCTTCACTGTTTTCCAGGAGCAAAGGGCTCAGGTAAAATGCAACATTGTCAGCGTGCTATGGCATGTGAATTCCGTCCCTCCAGTCTGGCTGACACCCTGGTGTTCTCAGCCAGTGTAGATATTCCTGCCCAGGAACTTAAGGACTGCCCCTTGCTGTGCCCCAGGTCCCAAGAGCCCTTTCCTGAGTGTTTAAAACTGTTGACACTTCCCTTGAAGGAGTCCCCATGCTTGACTTACCAGGAGTCTTATCCCCAAGAGATAAAAGTCAGCACATTTTGGACAACAGAGTTAAACCTTGTGGCTTAAGTTTTTTGAACACAAACATAAAGCCCTCTGTCTCCAAAGCCTTTGCCTAATTTCCCTTTTCTTAGGGTTAGGGGACCCTCCCTGGAGCCTCTGTAGCCTCTGGGCCTGTTCCTATCACTGCCTGCCACCCCCAAGGTGAGCCTTGAGGGAAAGCATTTTGTCTCTTCCGTGATTGTAGCCCCAGGCCCAGCCAGGCCTTGAGGAATGATCCAGAGACACAGCACCCATCAATTTTTATGACTACAGTAGGTCTATTCACTTTGCATAAGTGGGGCATGAAATCTTCATACCGGGAGATATTATATGACAGAAAATAAGCACATCAGTTTCCTGTGTTCCTGGTTTCTGCTTCTCATCTCATCTGACAAGGTAAGTGTCTCTTTATCTCTTAATCACAGTGCTCCTTATGCAGGACTCTGCCTCAGAGGGGCATTTTATAGACATCCTGTCTCTGTTCTAGCCTCCTGGGAGTAGCCCTAAAAATGACAATCAATTCATTTGGCTCATTGGTGTACTGCTGTCTCTCCACTCTGTTTCCCGATGTCCATTCCAAGCACAGGATTCGTGCAGTGCAGCTTCTCTGGCAGCCTCCTCCGGACATTCACACAAGCAAGGGGCCGCCGTTTGGCCAGCTTGCAGAAGATAGCTGTTAGGCTGTGTCTCTCTGTTCAAGGACTGCACTCTAGTATGAAGGTTATGGAGCTGCCTTCTTCCAGATCTGAGCTTATAAAAATGTACAGGAAGTTCAGACTGACCTTGCCAAGTGTTCCAGGCCTGGGCACTTTCAGTCCTTCGGATGCTGACGAGTGTCTTTCTCAGCATTTACAGAGCCCCTGTGGGCCTCCCACTTGGTGCCTGCAGGAAATTTGTCTTTGAGTATGTAAGCATTTATTTGGCATAATTTCTGTGGCCCCAGGAAATTCCACCTATCCACTCTCTAATCTATTCTTTCATGCCTGAAATTGCTTTAATCGCCCAAACTTCCATTTACCATTTAGTATCAAAGTTTTAAAAACTTCTATGAGCAGTTAAATTTTTTAAAATGTAAACTTTTTATTGACTGTAACACACATACATAAAAGTGCACAAATCATAGGTGTGAATGAAGCACTTGTGAAATGAACTCCAGGATCAGATATAGAACATCGACATTTCCCCAGAAGCCTCCTTGTCACTTCCCGTAACCCTACCAGGGAAATCACTGTTGTGACTTGGAACCAGACAGATTACTTTGTTTGTTGTAATCGACAGATAAAATTGTACACATTTACTGTGTACAACATATTGTTTTGAAGTATATATACACTGTGGAATGATTAAATCTAGCTAATTAACATATACATTATTTCACATAGTTATCGTTTTTGTTTTTGTCCTTTATGTAAATGGGATCACGTCATATGTATTCTTTTGCCTGAGCAATGCTTCTTATGCTCAGCATTCTGTTAATATTTATGAGATTTATCCATGCTGTTGCACATAGTTGTAGTTTGTTCATTTTCATTGCTGTGTAGTATTCCACTGTGAAAATAAATCACAATTTCCTTAACTATTCTAATGCCGATGGACATTTGGGCTGCTTCCAGTTTTTTACTTACAAATAGAGCTGGTATGAACTTTCTAGTTCAGGTCATTCAGTGAACATATATATACTTCTCTATGGAAATACATTGAGGAGTGGAATATATGAGACATAGAATGTGTATGTTTAGCATTAGCAGGTATTATTAAACACCATTTCCATGGTGGTTGTACCAATTTACCCAACCACTGTCAGCATACGAGTTATAGTCACGCTACATCTTCATCAACACTATATCTCTCTTTTTCAATTAGCCATTCTGGTGGGCATATAGTGATCTGCATTGTCTTCTTAATCTGCATTTCTCTGATAATTAGTAAAGATGAGCATTTATTTTATGTGCATTGGCCATTTTGATATCTTTTCTTTTCTTCTTCTTCTTTTTTTTTCTTTTTTTAGCAATGGGGTATCACTGTGTGGCCCAGGCTGGAGTACTGTGGCTATTCACAGGTGAGATCATAGTACACTGCAGCCTCAGACTCCTGGGTTCAAGCCATCCTCCCAGTTCAGCCTCCCAAGTAGCTGGGACTACAAGTGCACACCACTGTGGCTGGCTGGATATCTTCTTTTGTGAATTTCTCTGGTCAAATTTTTAACAGATTTTTCTATGGGAAAATTATGTAATGATTTCAAAGATGTTTATATATTCTGGTAATTTGTTGGCTATACATATTGCAGATATTTTCTCCCACTCTGAAACTTAACTTTTCATTTTCTTAATAAAGTCTTTTAAATGAACAGAACTTCTTAATTTTTTTTCTTTATGGTTAGCTCCTGTGTGTCCTATTTAAATTTTTTTCTTGCACTCAGGAAGTTATCATAAAATATTATGGAAATGGTTTCCTGTATTTTCTTTGAAGTTGACTTTTATATATGGTATGAGGTGGGAATCAAAGTTAATTATTTTACTGTTTTATTCAGTTTACCCAGTGATATATTTTTTTTAAAGCCAGTCAAATTTAGCAGTGGGGGGTTGAATACCAACTTTAGTGACACTAATGTTAATAAGTTCTGATAACCCACTACCATCGGACCAGCCAATACCCAGAGATATTTATAAAAAGATCATACTTAACCTTCTGCCATTAATCATGGGACTATACATGTGTGAATCTGTTTCTAGACTGTATTTGAAAAGCAGTTACTTGTTAAACTTATTCTCATGAAAGAATGCCTGTAATATGATTCTTTTCTCAGGAAGTGTTTTAATACATATTTACTAAGAACTAGGCATCATGCTAAGTATTTTACCTGCGTCGCTTCATCTTAAATTTCATCAACCCCCTACAACAGTGGTCCCCAACCTTCTGTTTTCATGGAAGACAATTTTTGCACAGACTGAGGATTGGTGGGGGATGGTTTCAGGATGATTGAAGTGCATTACATTTATTGTGCACTTTATTTTTATTATTATTACACTGTAATACATAATGACATGATTATACAACTCGCCACAGTTTGGGGACCCCTGCCCTATGAGACAGATACTATTATTATCCCCATTTTATAGATGTGGAAATTAAGACTCAGTGAATCAAACAATTTGCCCAGAGTCTCCTAGCTAGTAAGTGGCAGAATGTGGGCCTGGTTGACTTTGAAGTATGGCTCTTTACCTTACAGTTTCCCAGAGCAGCTTTTGAGGAGGAGAGGAGCAAAGGCAGTGTGTGTGTGTGTGTGTGTGTGTGTGTGTGTGTGTGTGTGTATATGTGTGCGCGCGCGCCCTTGCAGGGCAGTGGAGGGGGTGATGGAAAGGAGTGGGGACCCACGAAAAGATGAACAGGTGAAGAAAGAAGAAGCAGAGTATGCCAAAAACAAAGTATGCAAACATTGACACTTTTGTTTGGAATAGATATTTTAATCTTTTGTATGTTTTTCTGTAGTTTCAAATCCCCACCCAAAGCCAACTTATCATTTCCCCAAGACAATGTCATTTTTTACTCACCCTCTCCATTTTCATCAGGGAAGCCTATGTTATTTCAGTCTTTTTAGCTTTGGAGGCATGTTTTCTTATACTTCGGTACCCTTCATGCCCTATGTCCAATGACTCACATCTTCTACCATTTATTTCTCAACTCCCTCTTGAATTAAATTCTTCATCCCCATTCCCAGCACTTCCTGCCATCTGTGGTCCGATAAACCTTCCCATTGCCTCTTCTGCCTCCAGCCATTCCCACCTTTCTGCGTTTCATATATTATCAAAACACTGCATATATTGCCTCCTCTTTAAAACAATAGTGAACATTTATTAAGCCTTACTATGGGCCAAGCACTAGCCTAAACACTTTTCAAGAAACATCTAATTGGTTCTCACAACAGTACAGTGAAATAGTTACTGTTATGATTCCCATTTTACAGAAGAAGACTAAAACTTGAAGAAAATTAAGTGATATCAAGGTCATGTAGCTGGTAAATGGCAGAACTAGGATTTAAATATAAATTTATTTGATTTCAGATGTCTACCTGTCCATACAACCACCCTATTCTTTACAACACTTCCCTAGCTCTAGACCAAACTCTGCAGCTGTAGCATTCTAGAACACTCCACTCTAGCCCAGGCAAGAGAGTCTCCAAAAAAAAAAAAAAAAAAAAGAACACTCCAAATCTGGCTCTAATCTCCCTTTCTGATCTTTCCTTCACTGATCCTTTTCAAAAATTCTGCTCTAGATAAATGATCCACTCACATTTCCCTAAATAGCCCGGGGATATTTCTACCGCTCCTCTTTTACTGACTCCCTTGCCGTGACTGCCTAGTCCTCCCGTCTCCTCTCCTCTTATTAAAGTCCTGCATTTAAATCACAGCTTAAGTCTCACTTCCTCTACAAAGCCTTTCCTACCTCTTGCTTATCCCTCTGTCTCATGTCTCATGTCACTGACATGCCCAGGTTTAAGACAGGGACCATACGCATCAGCTTACCATAGAGGAGTATCAGCCTTGTATCATAATAAGAGTATGTTTAATGGGATATATTGGTACATTTGTTATATAATATACCATTTTATACACACACACACACACACACACACCATTTGGTTATATATATATATATACCATTTGGCATATAATGGTATAATATATATCGGTATATTTTTGGAAAATGTAATCTGCTCAAATATATAAAGCATTAGCAGAATGCACGTTCACAGTTTTTCTTAGAAATATTACTTGGTATTATAAACACCACCATCACCCAACTTCCCTCACCCTCACCACATACCTACAATTTTGATACTTTATTTGAGTTACACAGCATTGGTGCACATTTACATTTTTATATCCACTGAAATAATATATTTTACAAAGTGGGAACCACTGATTCATGCCATTTACTAGACACTTGGCATATGATAGAATATATTGTTATTATTCTATATAGTCTGTCTTTCTTACTCGTCAGCCTTCAGGGGTAAGGAGTGGCTTTTATTTTTGGTCATTAAATATGACATGTCCAATTTCAAATCAAAAGTGTAGTTTATTATATTTCAAACAAGAATCAGTAAAATTAATCGAAGTATGCACCAAAACTAACAACATAGTTTTGCCATCTTAACGGTAGCTTGTTTATGCCAGCAGCAAAGAAGCCTGGAGAGTGAGTGGTGATGAAATTGTGAAAGGCGTTCTCCACAGCTTGTTGAGAATTGAATATTTTACCTTGCAAGACATGGTCCAAAGCCTGGAAGAAATAGTAATCAGTTGGTGCAAGGTCTGGTCAATACAGTGGATGACAGAGAGTTTCCAAGGCCAACCTCTGTAGTTTGAGCAGCATTGTTTGTGTGACATGTAGTCAAGCGTTGTCTTGCAAGAGGATTGGCCTGTCTCTATTGACCAATCTTGGCTGCTTAATCACAAGAATTCTCATTATTTTGTTCAACTCGTTGCAGCAGACATCCACTGTAACGGACTGACCAGGTTTCATGATTCTGTTGTGAATAATACCAACGCTGGACCACCAAACAGACACCATTAGCTTTTTTTTCCTGATGAATATTTGGTTTTGGACTGTGTTTGGGCACTTCATCTTTATCCACCCATCGTGCCGAATGCTTGTAATTGTCAAAAAGAATCCATTTTTCATTACATGTAACAATACGGTGTAGAAATGATTTGCCTTTATGTCATGACAGCAAAGAAAGACAGGTTTTGAGATTTCTCTTCTGATGCTCCTTTAATTCATGCAGAACCCATCTATCCAGCTTCTTTGCCTTGCTGATTTGTTTTAAATGGTCAAATATTGGTGGAACCATAACATCAAACCTTGCTGCTAATTCACATGTAGGTTGAGATGGATTCACTTCCACTACAGCTCTCAGCTCATCATTATCCACCTTGGTCTTAGGTCCCCCATGTGGCTCATTTTCAAGATTAAAATCACCAGAACGGAACTTCTCAAACCATTGATGCACTGTGCATTCATTAGCCACATCCTTCCCAAACACTTCGGTGATATTTTGAGCTGTGTGTGCTGCATTGGTTCCAAGACAGAACTCATATTTGAAAATAACACAAATTTTTGACTTATCCATGGTTTCACAAAAATTGCTCTTAAAAAATGTGAAAGATAATCACAAGCCAAAAACATGTATTTGAAAGACTGAGGATGTACTTTCACAATAAAAATAAAACAAGAAGTGTCAAAGTGAAATGTCAAAAATAGCAACTGTCAAACTTAGTACTTAAGGAAATCAGAAATTTAATACTTAATAATCTATTAATAATACATATCTGCAACCCTGATGACTATTAGGACAGTGCCCTGCCCAGTACAGGTACTTGATAAATATGTGTGGTTTTTATTGTTGTTGACCTATAATTGCTAACTTCAGATTGTCTGATCAGATAGGTTTTCTATCCTGTATTAAATTGTTTTTAGTTCAGATCATGTGATCTATTCCTAACATATATTTTCTATTTACTCTTTTTCAATAACTGCTGTCTCAAAGTGAAAAATGGAAATCTTTGACTGAATGGATTGGTAGCAACAGATCTGAAATTCTTAGAAATGTTGGAAACAGAAGCTACTTCCCACACAATCCATGAGGGGAGATAGGAGAGAGAGAGAGGAAGGAGAGAGAGAGAACTGGGTCTTACAGAGGCACAATTGCCACTCAGTTCTAGACCCTCAGGACGTTTGTGGCTTTGGTCCTGTGCCTCTCTTCCTCATGTGTGCAATGGGGCTAATAACACTGCAGCACTAAAAGAGCAAAATGAAGCAACAGACGAGAAGATACTAGGAATCGTAGAAAAATGCTAATAAATGCCAAATATGGGTAGAAAGGAAACTGGATACAAAGTACAGGTGTGTTTGGTTTTAATAATAAATAAAAGAACAATATATACATTTCAGATATTTATCAAAAAAGGAACTAATTTACAAAATAATTCAATATAGTATAATGTTAAATTGTAAGGCTTCCTATTGCTTTAAATTTTTTGAGTAAATGTTTTTATTGAAATATAATTTACACTTTGGAGTAACTGAATTTACAATAATTTAACTTAACCTTACAGCTTTTCAAGATAACATTCACTGCATTGGGTAAAGCAGGATGTATCTAAAATTTACTGTCAGGGATAGAAGGAGCCTTGAACTGATAAAGATATTATTATCTACTGTTTAGGGCAAACGATGTAAAATGAGCGTGCATTAAGCGCCAAGATTTTCTATAAAAACAAACCGCTGTAAAAGCCATAAACGTGCCAGTTCAATTCAATAAATATTTAATTAGCGCTTGTGATTTCCAAGGTACCGGGCTGGATCTGAGGAGGAAGCAAACATGAATAGCTGCTCATGCCAGAGACATGTAACTAGATTGGGAAGCAAAGTGGGGCGTCATGATATAGAAAAGGCAAAACACAGGAAGAACCTACTGGAGCTTAAAATAACTTAACTTTTCTTGTCTCTTTTTTTTTTTTTTTTTAAGATTCTATTTTGGATGTCTTTTCACATGTGCTAGGTCGCTTGTCAGCAGAGAATCCACGACCCTGTGAAATCTCTCCTCCCTATTCTTTCTCTGCTCAAAAATTCAATGAGCTCTTCTGCCATCAGTACTGCTTTTGGAACGGTATGTATAGTGTGGGTGGTGAAAAGATGGAAAGTTATTTTTGTTCTAATTATGAGAACTGTTTTACTTGGCGGGGTGGGGGGCGCTGATCTGAGGCTGAGATGCTCCGCGAGGATGCTCCGAGGAGGCGTTACTAGGTTACTAGAGAGAGGACGGCAGGTGATAGGCGGCGGTTTTTGTAAAACTAAATATATTTGCAAAATAGGGGCGTGGGCAGACCAGCGATCAGTGACACACGGTACTACATGCTCCATTCCATAGAGGGGAAAGGAAAGAGGCTCAGGAAAAACTGGGAGTTGTGACTTGGGGAAAGCAGGAAGCCTCTGCTTCTCCTTCCGGGCCGTTTCTTCCACCGCCCTTGTTTCCCGGAGCTGTTCTGACTGTAGCACAAGGCCGGCGCGCCCGAGGACGGTGGTATTTAAGTGTGACACGCGTCCGAGTCGGACCGGAAGCAGTGCCCCGTCGGGACCCGTAGGGAGAGGCGTGGAACGGGCGGTGGCGGCGGCCGCGGTGGTGGCGAGGCTGCGCGGCCGGGGCGAACGGGGCAGGTCCTGCAGCGGCTCGCTCAGGCCGTGGGTCGTCGCTGCAGCTACCTGGAAAGAAGGAAACGACGACTCTGGGGGCGAACTTGGCAGAGCAGGGAGGAAGGGAAGGGGTGTGGGAGGAGGGCCGTGGGTATATTTGGGGTCGGGGAGAAGGACCTCAAAACTCGTTCCTAATATACTACTAGTTGGTTATAATTTTTTTCTGTTTGGATGACAGATCTTGGAGACACCCGGCGTGTCCCTTCTCGAGTTTCTCTCGGCTCTTGTCTGTTGATTCGTAGCCTGAAGTGAGTGAGAGCTTTTTAGTTCAACCACCGAGTTAACATAGGTATGGGGTGGATGAAGCGGCCGGAGGAAAAAGAAATGGGAGAGTGGGTGCAAGGGCAGGAAGTGGTGTCGAGGAGTGAGGGAACAACATGGTGCTGATGATGACAGTAAACGTTCACAGGGTTGTACTGTACCAAACACTGTTGTAAAACCCTTTAGATGTGGTAACTCATTTAATCTCCATTCCTGTGAGGTCGGTAATCTTACTAGCTTCGTTTTCTCAGTACGGAAACTGAGACTCAGAGAGGTTAAGGAACAGTCGTAATGAAAGACAGATGAAGAGTGCACAGCCAGGCTTTGAATTCTGGTAGGGTGATCCCAGTATGTATTCCTAAACTCCGTATTGTGATTGTCCCTCATAAAAATGTGAAGAAATTGAGGACATAGGACAAGGAGTGTCAGGATGATATGGCTCGAACAGATGTGAGAAGACAGCTGGAGTCTACTTCACGAAGGGCGTGGCTGGGCTCTTCCTCTCTACAGAATTCAGTGGGACAGGGAAGAGAGGTACACACCCGTAGGTACACCTAAGTTTGAAAATGGAATTATAGAAAGATCACAGACTTTAGAAATTTAAAGAATGTAAAGATTATTTGATGTAGTCTCCTTGTTTAACTGATGCTTAAGGACATGAAGTGAATTAAAGATAGCCAGGACTAGAAACATGTCTTCTAGCCTAGATCCAATTCAATGAAGTTTAGGGATTTCTTTCCTCTTTTTCCTGCTGTACTTGCTGTGGTGATTATTAAAGTTTTTAAAATTTGGCATATCATTCGACATGGACTGGTTCCTTCCAGCCATATGAATTGGTTATTTATGACATTGAATAGTCAAATAATCCATCCAGTCCCCCATTAATGTGTACCCCAAGTGCAATGTAATGTTGGAACCAGGAGCTTCTTCCGACACACTTGAGTGACAACTGAGATCTTTCAGCATTTGTAAGAATTTCAATTTAAAAATGAATTGAAACAAGATAAAGCTGACTAAGCCAAAGGATAAAATAGTTTACCTTGGAGAAACTTGAAAGAAAATGAAAATCTTTACATATATTGAAAAAGATAACAGGAAAATTTTCATCAATTGGTAATGTACTCTTTGCAAATACTGTAATTCTGATGGAATGTACCTAATGATATTCCAGAGAGGCAATTTGGAATAGCTGAAATTGTGGGTTTAAGAATCAAGTAGACCAGTCACTTAACTTGCTTTGTAAAATTGATTGACTTGACTTTATCCTTGATTTCTTCACCCCTAAATAGGAGACAACCATTTCTAATTTGCAGAATTAGAAGCATTGTTTGTGAAGTACTTAGCATATTGTCTGAAATAAAATTGGTGGTAAATACACAATAACTCTTACTACCCTGAATCAAATAAAAGCAAAGCCTTGGTGAACCTTGTATGCAGTCACTTTGCAGCTTCTAGCCCTGGTTTTCAGTAGAAAAATCAAAGAATATAGCCTCCTTTGTTCTTCCAATGATAATGAAAAGTGAAAAATGTTGATGCATTTTCTGAAGTATAAGTCTGTTATTTCAAAGTGAATGAAAGTTTTAGATGCTTAAATAGCCCACAAACAGTGGTCTGCTCACCGTGGTCCTTTAAAACTATTGTGAGTGTTTAAGATAACTTAGTTTTGAACTCAGTTCAAAAGTTCCATTTCCTGAACAATTGTCTACTTAGTTTCTGAATAGCTGACTTTATACTCCTGTACAGATGCATGGTCACGGAGGCTATGACTCTGATTTTAGTGATGATGAACACTGTGGTGAATCGAACAAAAGGAAAAGAAGGTAAGTAATTTTTTATTGATATGTGTTTCACATCCTTTTTAGATTGATATGAGGTACAAATAATATTGAAAGTTTTGAATTGTATTTGCGTGTGAATACAGCGGCTCTTGTAAATGAATTTTTTTCATTAAACTATAATAGATTGATTCAAAATTGGGGAAGAGTTGTGGGAAAAGTAAGAAGATAGTGTTTATGCTGCAAAGGGGTTTATTGAAAGGGAAGGAAACGAAAGGAAAGAAAGTACAGGTTTTAGATTTCTCTGTTGCGTATATTTTTCATTCAACTGTCAAGGTCTGTTTACTTCAAAATGTCATAGCTCAGAAGAGACTTGATTGGTGGGGTCTCTTGCTAGTACTTTCCTTCAAAGTGAGGTTAATGTGGAAGATGAGAATATAATACAGCACAATTCTTATGGCTACATGAATGAGCAGACTAAGTGGTCAAAGGAAGCAGCTCTTGGAAGGTTTTATTGAATTGTAAGGGGCGAGAATTATTAGCACATAAAGTCTGGACATTATAAGGAGGCTACATCTTGGCAGAGTTGCTGTGTTTAGGGGTCTTGTTCTCAGCCTTCAGTGCTTAGCAACTCAGTTTCATACATTAACTCAGGGGTAGTTGACTGATTTATACTAACCAAACTTACATATCAAGCTGTTGCCTAATTTATACAACCAAATATATAGAGATGGGTTTATTATTTCACACTTAGAGAAATCTATTAGGCATACTAACTGAGTCTGAACATTTGTATAAGATTGTCAGTCTTCATGGATAACCAAAAGAATAGGAATAATTAAATTACATTTTATGATGCTTTACATTTTCTAGATTTTTCATTCAAAAATACTACTTTGTAAGAATAGAATTTGAGAAAATCTAGTTGGATGCACTAGGGTTATATTTATATAACTAGAACTGATTATCTATGGTCTATATTCTCTATAATCAGCCTTTCTTTGTCCATATGATTAATTACCAAAAGCTTTCTTATCCCTGTTTTACAAACAGGAAAATTAAGACACAGAGGGTTTAAATATTAATAACTTAATCTCATTAAAGTTAAGGTAGTAAACGGCAGAATCAGAATTTGAACCGGGAGCCTAGGTGATCTAGAACCCATGCTTTTGTTAGTTTCATCTTTTCAGTTTTATAGGTATTAAATAAAATTAAGGTATTAGGCTATGTAAGGAAGTGTAAAATGTCTCATTAAAGATCAGTGAGTCTTTTTTAAGACTTGTATTCTTTAAAATGTGCTCCAGTTATGAAAATATAAAGAATTAGAAAATAACCTTTGAGAAAAATTAACTTTTATATATTTTTGTTCTTAATATACCAGGACAGTCAAAGATGATTTACTACTCAAAAAACCATTTCAGAAAGAAAAACATGGAAAGGTGGCCCATAAACAAGTTGCAGCAGAATTGCTGGATAAGTATGATATTTCAATATAAATTACATTCTTTGGTTTAAGATGTTTTATATTACAAACTTAGGGACTAGGGGATTTGGTTATACTAAGTGGAATATAGACTTTTGAATTTATTTAAAATTTGTTTTTAACAGGGAAGAAGCAAGAAATAGAAGGTTTCATCTCATAGCTATGGATGCTGTATCCTTTTTATATTTAACTAGTAGAGTATTTTTAAATCTTTTATTTCATAAAATCTTATGAAGTCAAATAGGCCTTTTTATTTTTAAATATAAGTGTTTATTTATGTAGGATTTTGCCATTTATACTTTTGGGTATAATTCTCTTTTACTAATATATAGGAAAGATTTAGAGATAAAAATAATGAAACATATCACTAGTAGTCTGTATGAAGATTTACAAAGTTCATGAACCTGCAGATATTTTTTCTAACTTGTTTTTTTCAAGCTTTCAACACTCCTCTTTTTTATATTTCTCTTTAATGTCATTTTAATTTATTCTCTTCTCACCTGGTTCTTGACTATTTTAGTTCTCTACAGAATTTATATTTGAAATTAGATCTGTCTGTGGACTGTCCCCAGGACTATGGCTCGTAACACTAACTGCTACAATGGCCATCCATATTATTGTTGGGAATATTGAAGAACGAAAGACAGGCCAAACAAGGCCCGAAGTATTTCTGGGTATTTATTGCTGTGGTCAGAGTTGGGAGAAGGAGACAGTGTGATTTGATACACCCCCTTGCTGTAGTCATGTGTTTCACGTTGTTATTTTTCTAATATTTTTCTTTAAGTTACGGAAGTACCACGTGTCACTAATTTATTCCTTTTGTCTTCGAACCCAATAGCTTAGCTTTCCTGTGAATCTCATCTGCCAATTGTTCCTTCAGCATTTGAACATCTGCTCTGCCTTCTCTGATACCACTGCATTGGGGACATTGGGGCACCCTGTTGCAACCTGGTGCACTCTCACTCTGGTCAGAGTAAAAGTCTGTGTACTCCTTTTCTGGCATAGATGGCAGTGGGGACACCATTTTTTTTCTCGAGTGTTCGGCTGAAGTAAAGTAGTTGTTGTCTAAAAGTTACTGATCTTGCTGGGCCGACTCTTGGTCATTTGGTTAGAGAAAATAGGCTTTTATTGAGGCTTTTTTTGTCTGTGCCTCTTGGTGTTACCAGGTGGCCAGCTTCTTTATCTCCAAATCTGGGATATTTGAGACAAGTACTCATCGCCACATCATACCGTAGGTCTTGAGGTCCCCACCTGCTGTGCCTTGTCTCTACCTTTCACAGTCATCTTTTGTTTGTCATGTATATAATGTCCAAGGTTTTTAGTTGATCGTAGTGTGAGAAATAGGGAGAAGTACCTCTTTGTCTACTCCATCTTCCTGGAAGCATAAGTACCACCCACCACCTGTTTTTGTACATAAAATTATATTGGAATGTAGCCTTGCTTCTTTGTTTGTGTGTTGTCTTTGGCTGCTTTTATGCTATCATGGCAGAGGTAAGGATTTGCAACAGAGACCATATGGCCCACAAAATCTGAAATATTTACCACCTGGCCCTTTACAGAAAAAGTTTGCTGACCCCAGCTCTAATAGGATAAGCAACTTGCCATGGTCATGTGACCAGTTAGTGGTAAATCAAAAGCTAGAACCCAGATCTCCAGTTGTCTGGCTTTTCTCTCTCTCTTTCTCCCCACCCCAGAATGGTAACTGCTTTGTTAGCAGTTTGGACATGTCATATTCTCATTAAATACTGTATTGAAACACATTGTGATCAATTAAATCCCTATATCTGTTTAATATAATAGGATGTTGTCACAGACAGTATTATAGAAGGTAAAGTCAGCTCTGTTATGCATACGTTTGGCTCTAAAGAGAGTGCCATTGAGCTTTTTAAAACAAAAAGTAAAATGCCATGTATCTTGTTAATACTGCATTGAAAATAAACATGGTTGTGAATTCTTTGAATATTAAAAGAATGTATTAAAAAATTCTGATTTTTTTTTTTTTTTTAGTTGAGACAGAATCTTATTCTGTTGCTCGGGCTATAGTGCAGTAACATTATAGCTTACTGCGACCTCAAACTCCTGGGCTCAAGAGATCCTCCTGCCTCAGCCTCCCTAGTAACTGGGACTATAGACACATGCCGCTATTTTTCGCTAAATTTTTTATTTTTTTTTAAATATGGGGTCTTGCTATGTTGCCCAGGCTTGTCTCAAACTCCTGGCCTCAAGCGATCTTCTGGCCTTGGCCTCCCAAAGTGCTAGGATTACAAGCATGAGCCACCACACCCAGCCACATCTGACTTCTTATGTTTGCTTTTTTTTTTTTTTTTTAAAAAGCTTATTGTTAGAATATAATATTATAAAATTTACATCTTCTATTTAGAGGCTTTACCATTACTGAAATAACTAAATTACATTTTCTAATAATGAAAGGTAAATTAAATTCTACTCCTTAACTTTAATTTTAGAAACTATAATTTTTAAATTTTTTATATTGTGATGAGTGGTGGTATGAGGCTGTATGTAGTTCAATAATAGAATAGGAAGCTCTCTTTCTTCCCAGATGGAGATATATTTTATCACAAGAGTAGTATATGCTTAAAAAGTATTCAAAACATTATGAACAGTATTCAGTGGAAAGTGAAAGCTCTTCTCTATTTTACAATCTTCACTCTTAACAGTTTAATATGAACCCTTGTAGAATTTGTGAATATATAAGCATGTATAGTTCATATTTTCATATTTTTAAAAAGCTAAATATACTCATTATGCTTTTTTTCACTCAGTAAGGTATCATGACACCAAACAACTCCTAAGAGAATAAAATCCTTAAATTTTTGCGTTTCAGTATCAAAGACATACAAAGTTTGTAAATGACTATATTTTATACTATGGTGGCAAAAAAGAAGATTTCAGGCGTTTGGGGTAAGTATAAAGTTTACATCGGGGAGAGTGGATGACTTTAAAGACCCACAGCTACTTTGTCTTCTGATTCTGTCACTCTTCCCCTGCTTTCTTTTCCAGTTTCCTTTTTATATCATGAGGTAGAGATGCCATCCACAACTTTTAGCTAAGTAGCTCTTCATGAATCCCATTTCTTTGGACAGGCCTCAAGATGGCCTCCTCACCTGCTGAGTCGGGTACGGCCCTGACATTAACAGGGTATGTGAGGAATACTCACGTGTCTCATTGGCAAGGATCTCTGAAGTAAGGAAATTTTTAGACCTTAATGTTTGGGATTGCTTTTTGAAAGGCAGGGCAAACAAGAAACCTAACTCTAGCATTTCCTGCACTTGAAAGTCCTTCCTAATTTGATGCTCGTCTGTCAGAGGCTCTCGGTTTTGTGTGAGTTTTTTTTTCTCTGACTTTACAATTTTATGAGGGCCCTGAAAAACTTTTGTACCATCTCATCTACCCTAAGTTTATCTCCCCTATCAATTTAGCTTGTATCCCCCAACAATCAATTTTTTCTACTTCCAAACTGTTAGCATTTTATCTTGAAAGATCAAACCCTTCATCTCTCTTCCTCCCTTACTCAGTCTTCCTAGGAAACTAGTAAAACAAGGTATGGAAAATGTCCATATTTTTTTGAATTAAATCTCAGTGAAGTGGTGTTACTTTGGGTAGGATTCTAAAACTTACTTTCATTCACTTTTCTTTATTGATCTAATGTTTATTCAGGTTTCTCATCCTAGGTTTGGTAATGTAGCACCATTTTATATAATTGAAACCAATGCTAGAGATAGATTCCTTAACCATTTAACTTGCTTCTGTAGCAGCACTCTTTTTTCTTAATTTAATTTTTCTTCACTAATATAACTGTATGTATTCATGGGGGTATATATGTTTTGATACATATATGGTGATCAGATAAAGGTAATCAGTGTATCCATCACCTCAAACATTTATCATATCTTTGTGTTGGGAACATTCAATATCCCTCTTCTAGTTATTCAAAACTATGTAATATTAATATATTATTGTTAACTATAATCATCCTACAGTGCCATGGAACTCTAGAACTTACTCTTCCTATCTAGCTGTAATGTTGTATCCTTTAACAGATCTCTCCCTATTCCTTCCTTCCCTCTACCCTTCCCAGCCTTTAGTATCCTCTGTTCTACTTTTTACTTCTATGACATAAACTTTGTTTAGTTTCCCCATGTGAGTGAGAACATGCAAGCAGCATTTAACTTTCTATTCCTGACTTATTTAACTTAATATATTATAATGTCCTCCAATTCTGTCTATGTTGCCATGAATGACAGGATTTCATCCTTTTTTGTGACTAAATAGTATTCTATGCTGTATATATGCCACATTTTCTTTATTCATCTGTTGTTGGACACCTAGGTTGATTCCATATCTTGACTATTATAAATAATGCTGTGGTAAACATGGGGGTGCAGATGTCTCTTTGGTATACTGATGTCCTTTCCTTTGGATAAATTCCCAGTAGTGAGATTGCCGAATCATATGGTAGTTCTATTTGTAGTTTTTTGAGGGACTCCCATACTGTTCTCCACAGAGGCTGTACTAGTTTGCATTCCCACCAACAGCGTATAAGAACTCCCTTTTCTCCACATCCTTGCTAGTGTTTTTTTTCTTTTTGATAATAGCCATCCTACCTGGAGTGAGATGACTATCTCACTGTGGTTTTGATTTGCATCTCCCTGATGATTAGTGATGCTGAGCATTTTTCATACACCTGTTGGCTATCTGTATGTCTTCTGAGAAATATCTTTTCAGATCATTTGCCCATTTTTAAACCAGATTGATTGTTTTTTTGCTGTTGAAATGTTCCTTTTATATTCTGGATAGTAATCCCCTGTCAGAGAGTTTGCAAATATTTTCTCCCATTCTGTAGATTGTCTCTTCACTCTGTCAGTTGTTTCCTTTGCTGTGCAGAAGCTTTTTAGTTTGATAGAAACCCATTTGTGTACTTTCGCTTTTGTTGCCTGTGTTTTTAAGGTCTTATTCATAAAATCTTTTCCCAGACCAATGTCCTGAAGCATTTCTGCTATGTTTTCTTCTAATAGTTTTATCATTTCGAGGTCTTATATTTAGGTCTTTGATCCATTTTGAATTGATTTTTATATAGGGTGAGAAGTGACGGTCTAGTTTCATACTTCTGCATATGGATATCCAGTTTTCCCAGCACCATTTATTGAAGAGACTCTCCTTTCCCCAAAAAGTGTTCTTGGCACTTTTGTCAGAGATCATTTGGCTGTAGATGTGGATTAATTTCTGGGTTCTGTGTTCTTTTCTATGGATCTATATGTCTGTTTTTATGTAGCAGCACTCTTTATAAGTGCATTTTGAAAATACTGAAATAATTTCCATAAATGTATATACATATATATACTCACACATAAAACTATCTTTATCTTCATGTATTATATCTTCATTCAAGTTTTCAAAAATCTCACAGAACTGTTTAACCTCCTAAATTTGACTAATTTTGTTTTTATATAAAATTAAAATTGTTTTATCTTCTAGGGAAAATGACAAGACAGACTTGGATGTTATACGAGAAAATCATAGATTCCTATGGAATGAGGAGGATGAAATGGACATGACTTGGTAATTTTAGCCATCAGACGTGTAACGTATCAAATGCTTTCGTCCTCTCTCCCATTATCTGGGTGTTTTCTTACCTTGTCACTTATCCAAGATATTCAGCTCCTTCATAGAATAGTTCTGAATTGAGGGCAAAAAATTATGCCTAGGATTATTGAATCTGGTTTGATTCCTTTGGTAATTTTGGACAGTTTTAACTGACTTCTTATTGCTTGACTTAGTCTTTTAAAAAAATAACATTTTTTATTATATTACGGTCATCTCATAATATGCTATTATATTCTTTATTTTTAAAAATTTTTTGGGAAAAAGTAACACCTGAAAATGGTTTTAAAAATCCAAACATTACAAAGGGCAAAAAGTAAAGAGTAATTCTTTTTCTCATTGTGACGGTCAGTCCTCCAGTTTTTCTCCCCGAGAGAACCACTATCAACAGTTAATATCCAGATATTTTATGTACATATAAGTAATAGGCCTCTTTTAAAACATTAATATTTATGTCGTATGTGTTATTTATTTGACATTGCTTCCAAGTAGCAAACTATGGTTGGATTTCTAAATGTATAATATTTATATTTTTTATGGACCTAGGGAGAAGAGACTTGCTAAGAAATACTATGATAAGTTATTCAAGGAATACTGCATAGCAGATCTCAGTAGATACAAAGAAAATAAGGTATGCCTTCACATATTTATAGAAGGAGGTTCTTATTCAGTAAGTATAATATTAATTTTTATTATAGTATCATGCCCCACAGTATTCTTTTAAAGATGCTAATTCTAGTCTAAGTTGTCTTGCATCTATGAGGTATCATTTGGACCATTTAACCTCTGCAGTTTACAAAGGGCCTATGGAATTTATAAAGGACAAGGGTGCTTTTTTTTCTTTGTGAGCTGAGGCATGAGAAGTCTAAAATTAAACACAAGTGGCTACTGGATCCTGTTTTATCCTGACTTGCGTCTGGAGACTCTAATGATTGTAATGAATGATTTAACACTGTAGAATGATGTTTTGTTTCACAGATGATGTTTGAAATTGATAGATTTTAAAAAATTGATTACCATTTATAGTGAGACAGATGCACATCTTCTGTTACATAAATATATGTCTATTCTGGTAAAATTAACTTTTCAATCAGTGCTAATTAGTAATGGCAAATTTCCTTTTCCACTTTACATCTTTAGTTAATATTAGAGTTATTTTTATTCTTAGCTCAGACTTCAGATTATAGCTGGAGAAGGTGACCCAGGAACAGATGATCTCAGCTGGAAATGTGAGAGGAGGGAATGTTGCATAAATATGTATGTTATGGATAGTGTATATTTGTACTATATTAAGAAAGACAGCCTATTTAAAAAGCTATCTCAAATTTATATATCATAAGGATTTCTTTTTCATTTAAATAGTCTGATCTCATTAAAACCCAGGATTGGTTTAATAATTTTTCAGTAGTGCCTTTAATATGTGTGTTGCTTCACAGTTTCTTACAGATAGTAGTAATGTTCATTTTGTATAACTCTGTTTATAAACCCATGCACTTGGTGTATCCCCAAAACTTCTTAGTTTCTTATGAACTAGTTATTGACTACAGTTCACAGCTCTCATCTCTGCACCAGCTAATTATCCCATCTAATACAAAAAGCACCACAGCAGTTGAAGTTACTATATTGCAAATCAAGCGTGAACATACTTAGTCTTTCTAGGAGTGCATGACAAAGCAGCTTTTTGAACCCTGGCTCATTTGTAGATTGTTCTTCAGTATATATTGAAACTGGACTGGGTACTATGAATTAATATGTGGTGACCGCCCTTCAGCAAAAGCTGCTGTCTAGTTGAGGGGAGAAAATATACATAAGTAAAAATTAAATATTTGAATTCTCTATTTTAAAAAAGCATGTTACTAGAAATCATAGTTTAAAAAGAATAATCTTGCTGGGGCACGGTGGCTCACGCCTGTAATCCTAGCACTCTGGGAGGCCGAGGCGGGCAGATTGTTTGAGCTCAGGAGTTCGAAACCAGCCTGAGCAAGAGCGAGACCCCGTCTCTACTATAAATAGAAAGAAATTAGCCAAACAACTAAAAATATATAGAAAAAATTAGCCGGGCATGGTGGCGCATGCCTGTAGTCCCAGCTACTCGGGAGGCTGAGGCAGAAGGATCGCTTGAGCCCGAGAGTGTGAGGTTGCTGTGAGCTAGGCTGACGCCACAGCTCTCACTCTAGCCTGGGCAAAAAGACTAAGACTGTCTCAAGAAAAAAAAAAAAAAAAAGAATAATCTTGAAACAAATTGTATTTTGCTATTAGAGCATGATGACTGGATATGAGGATATGTGCAAGTAAGAAATCAGATCTGACTTAGGTTTTGAGTGTGGATACTGAGAGAAATAGGAAATTTGGAGGGGGATTTTATGGGGGGGGATATAATGACTTTGTTTTTTGGCATACCATGTTTGAGGTCTTGGAGAGAGTTGGAGTAATGCATTTGATTCCTTTGCTAGGATGTGTTTTCTCATCGTTTTATTTACACAAAGACAGTGGTTTTTTCACTTAATTAACCAGCTCTAGCTCAGTGCCTAACATATATAGTAGATACTTAGGGCATTTTCAGTGAATTTCCACCTTTGCCTCATGCTCTCATTCCTTTCTTTGTTGCTTTTCCCCTTCATCATTGAGAATTTAGCTGGATCATTGTGTCAATTAGGATTAAATTCAGCTGCAAGGTCAGAGAGCACTCCCCCTAAAACACTGGTTTACATCTAGAAGTTTATTTTTCTTTTACATAAAAGTCCAAGTAGATGGTCATGGAACTTTATGTTATCAGGAAGTTAGGATCCTTTTCTCTTATTGCTTGCACGTGTGACCTCTTTGTGATAAGAGGGCAGAGTGAGAAGAAAAGAGGGCTCAGCACTAAACCCTGAGTAACTTCAGCTTTAATCCAAGCTATCAGCAGGAAATCTCTATCAGGAAAGAATATAGGAATGTATAATTTTTAACTAGTAGGATATAGTTGTTTTTACATTTCTTATTTTCCCATAAGATTATAACCATTTTGGTAACAGATAGTATTTAGTAATCACTTTTTATCCTCGGTGAAATGCCAAGCCCAATAAGTAATTGCTTAATGAGTATCTGTTGAGTAGATGAATGAATGAAAGAGAAAGTTTGGAAACCATTGCTGTTACACATTTGGCTGTGCTTCAGTAGACATCCCAACATATGTTGGATGGCAGGCAATCTCCACATACATATATAGGTTTAAAAATAGAATTACACAGAGTTATTTTGAAATTTTTATTTTTTTTCCTAGACTTTGAGGATTTTATTTTTGTTGGGTTTTTATCAGAATATTTTGAAATATTTTGAGCCTTCATTTACATTTAAAATACAAAATTGCCAAATTCAAGTAATAAGTGATTAAAAAAAAAACACTGAAGTTAACCAAGCATTGAACACTTTGTCTGAATCCTCTCTTGATACAACAATCCTGAGAGATTAAGGTAGTTATTATCCCCATTTTAATACATAAAGAGAAAATAGAGAATTTAAGTAACTTTCCCAAAGTTACAGAGGTAGTTAATGAATGGTAGAGCTTCTTGAATTGGGTACAGATCTGCATGATTCTAGAATGCATTTTTTTGTTTGTCTTAAATAGACTTTATTTTTTAGAGCAATTTTAGATTCACTGCAAAATTAAGTGGAGAGTATAGAGAATTCCCATATACCTTGTCCCCATATGCACAGCCTCCCCTGCTGTGAACATCCTCTCCAGGGTGGTACATTTGTTACAGTCGAACCTACGTTGACATGTCATGTCACTCAAAGTCCATAGTTTACATTAGGGTTCACGCTCAATGCTATACATTGTACAGGTTTTAACAAATGTATAATGATATGTATCCTCCATTATGGTATAATTGAGAATAGTTTCACTGCCCTAAATATTGTCTGTGCTCCGCATGTTCATCCCTCCCTCCTCTATAATCCCTAGCAACCACTGATGTTTTTACTGTAGCTATAGTTTTTCCTTTTCCAGAGTATTACATAGTTGAAATCACATAGTATGTAGCCTTTTCAGATTGGCTTCTTTCACTTAGTAATATGCCTTTAAGGTCCCTCCATGTCTTTTCATGGTTTGATATCCCATTTCTTTTTAGCACTGAATGATATGCCATTGTCTGGATGTACCACAGTTTATTTACCCATTCACTTAATGAAGGACATCTTGGTGGTTTCCAAGTTTTAGCAGTTAGAAATAAAGTTGCTGTAAACATCTATATTCAGGTTTCTGTGTGTACATTTGTTTTCAACTCATGTGGGTAAATACCAAAAAGCACAATTGCTAGAGATCAGAGCCTTTAAACATTGAGTTAATCTGAATAGAAAAATAATCTATTTACCAAAACTATGGTAAGTTGTAATAGCATATGAATGTCAAAGGTCTTAAAAGGCAGCAGCGACAGTCATTCTAGCTAAAAAACAAAGTTATGTTTAAAAGTGTGAATGGAAATTTAACAAGCTTTCACTTTAGGGCTCCAGAGTCATCCCACAGTTCTGGGCCAAACTTTGCCAATGACAGAAGCTTGAGTTGGATTTTTACATCAGGAGAGACTTCTCAGGTTAGATTGATGAGATCAGAAGAGTGGCTTTTTTTTTTTTTTTACTACTGAACCCTGTGCTCTCTTATAGTATATGGGAAAAAGCTGATTATATCCTTTAGTGAGCCAGAGGAGATCATAGTAATAATAACTAAAAAATAACACTTACTGAGTATTTACTACAGGGATTAGCAAACTTTTTTGTAAAGGAACAGACAGTAACTATTTTCTGCTTTGCTGGCCATATGTCATCTGTCACAGCTACTAAACCCTACTCTTGCAGAGTGAAAGTAGAGAAGTAGACGTACATAAATGAATATATGTGGCTATGTTCCAATAAAATTTTATTTATAAAAATAAATAAAACTGTGCCACCTGTGTGGTATAGTTTGCTAACCTGTGAACTACTGTGTGCTAGTTACTATTCTAAGTGCTTTATATGTATTATCTCATTTAAACCTCCTCACCCAAAGAAGCAGATACTCATAGCTCTACTTTACCTGTGAGGAAAGTACAGCAAAAAGAGATTACATTAACTTGCCAATACTATACAGCTGTTAAATGGTGGAGCTAAAATGTAAACCTAAATCTGATTCCAGAGTCTGTACTTTTTTGCACTAGGATATACTTCCTCCTTACTATATACCATAACTTCTTTTTTTTCTCGTCAGTGTCATAGAACAGGATGTATTATTTATTAACTTAGATATTTTACAGCCTAGCTCCTATAGCTTTTAAGGTATTTTAAAACTAAAGAAGGTTGTTCTTAACAGATAAGTTGGTAATTGTTCAATGTGTTTTCAAGTACCTGGAATCCTGTAAGATGAGAAAAAGCTATCATCAAGGGAATTAGGTTTATTTTTTAGGTTGGTAAGTGTCATTATTGTTGGTTTTATGTTTAGATTTATATATAATTTAAATGTAATACTTAAATTTTCTTTGGCATAAATGTAATTTTTTATTATCAGTTTGGATTTAGGTGGCGAGTAGAAAAAGAAGTAATTTCAGGAAAAGGTAATTCTTTTTTTTTTAAATTTTACTTTTTAATAGGCTACAGCTTATTTTGTTATGTTATTGAAGTCATTAGGTAAGATTATTTCTAATATATGCAATTATTATTATCTACAGAAGTAAAATTAGAGAAGATGTATTCATGTTACATTACTTTTAATAGTAAAAGTCAGAATATAATGATTTTTACCTTTAGAATTTTGCCTTAAGAACATTCAATTGAGGATATATAGAAAATGTTTAAAAAGTTAAAGATTTCATAGCAAGGAAACATTCAACAATTGAATGCTTGATTCTTTCCCTTTCTTTATCAATTTTTGGAATAATGAATTGGCTTTACTGTATTTCAGCCAAATCCACATTTTGAAAGTAGAAATTAAATATACTTTGAACCCAGTAGAATTTTTGGATAGGCTAGTTCTCATTTTGGGAAGTCCCTGAGATTGAGCTCCAATCTAATAGCAAAAGACCAAACATTTGGTAGGTAATCAGTAAATGCTTTTTCTATACATTCTTATAATTTATTCATAATTTTTTTCTGAAAATTATATTATCTCTATACTGTCTCATGTTATAAAATTAGCTCTTATCGAATAATTGCATTTTCAATGTTTATATATATATACTATATAGTTTCTGAAAACTATGTAATAGCATTTAGGAAATAATTTTAAACTTAAAAAAATCTTTTAAACTGAAAACGAAGGTCATGTTTTTACATGATTAAACATTTATACTATCAATGTGGCTCATACTCATCTTCTATAAATTAGATATGTTTTATGTTAGATGTGAAATTGGATATGTAATAAAACAAAATTAAATAGTAGGAATTTGTTTTCTATAAATAATAAAGGATCAACCCTGATGAATATACTTTAGAGGAGAAAGAAAAAGAATAAACTTAAAGCTATTTTTAACTTTTCTTGGAGTTACATGTTTGTGTTTTTATCTAAAATAATGAAACATCTATCACAATTTAAAAATTGTGTACTTTTGTTGAATGGGATTTTCAGGTGAATTTACAATGTTATTTTTTTAAAAATTGACGGACATTGTCTAAATTCATATAACTGAATGAAGGACTAATTGGGAAAGGGAGAGAAAGCTACTAATGTGATTACTCTTATAAATTTGTACTCTTATTGCTGTTTTAACAACAAAGCCATTACTAAATGTATAGATTTAATAAAGTATTCATTTGCAAAGAATAAAAAAGGCTGATTTAGAAATTTGCCTTTTGTATGATAATTTTCTAAATTTATTTTGATAATTTCTTACATTTTTATGAAAAGAATTTGCTGGTTTCAGATTTGCTCTTGGTGCAAATTATTGTGATGTAAATTTTTTTGGTTTTGTTTATACAAATGAAAGTTTGATCTTTTTCTGCCAAAGTAAATGATTATTTAATTTCTCTCTCTTTTTTTTTCTCTTGGGTCGTCAGTGTTAGTCCTTGTTTTTGGAGGTTTTAATATATAGTGGTCCTGGTAATGTGATGTTAATATTAGTGTCAGGTGATTCAGAAATTTAAGAGTTTTGGGTTTGATTACTTATTGTACTTCACCTCAAAGTGCTAGAATTTTAAATGTGTTTTCAATGCCCATTTATACTAGCATTTAAAATAAATGTCATTATGTTAGTACTTAAAATATTAATTTTTTTTATTACTATTAAATATTGAAAGGATTCACCCAGGTATAAGTGCATGTGTTTTGGAAAATGCATTTATTCTTTCAGGAACGCTCTTTGGTACTATCACTTTCTGGAGTGTAAGATTCCCTAGCAGGGAATCACTAAATCTGTATTCAAATATAAACAGTCTCTCAAGCAAGAATTTTGTGACTGATTTTCTTGTAGCAGTTCAGCTCTTTGATTTGACACTTGTATACAAATGTGATGAACATACTGTAATTATTGTGGTTAGTTATTTTTTAATGCTGACTTTATATAGCTAAGAATTTATGTATTTTAAACATAAATTTTAGAGATGATACTTGATCATATAGGTAAACATTGTCACCAGCTACCAATACTAATGTTCCTTTCCTTGTTGCAGGTCAGTTTTTCTGTGGAAATAAATGTTGTGATGAAAAAGAGGGCTTAAAGAGTTGGGAAGTTAATTTTGGTTATATTGAGCATGGTGAAAAGAGAAATGCACTTGTTAAATTAAGTAAGTTGACTTTGGGGGTGCGGGATATAATTGATTCTTTCAAATTTGTCTTTAATTTGGAATTAAAAATATACGGACTATTTAAAATTCAATTAAAATTTTTGACATATCTTCCTGAAAGTGTTCTTTTTCTTCAGAGCTCCTCAAAGTCTCAAAGAACTTTTGAACCTAAAATTTTTATATTCTTAGCATTACAGTGACATTTTGGTAAAACAATTCTGATGTCAAATGTAAAGTGGTAATTTGTAGAGTGAAGGTCTGTTCCCATTAAGTTGAGAATGTCACCCAAGTTACATGGCTAGAAGGTAGAGTATCAGAAAAGGCAATGTAAAATCTCATATTAGCTGATTATTTAGCCATATTGTTGTGATATGAATAATAAATAAATTCACACTCTTTGACATTGTCAAAAAAGAAATAATTTAGGAGGGCATAATTTTTCTTGATTTCAGTCTTAAAAGCTTAGGGTTATACTCTAGAATACAGCAGTTTCCCTTAATGTGCGTGTCTTAGAATCTGTCATTCTTTTATTTTTTTTTAAAGCTAGTCTTCATGTGTCAGCTGTTCCTCTCCCTTGTCATGTTAATGGCTTTTAGCCTTTTCTGGGTCCTAAGTAAATATGCCTTCAGAGTTTTCTGCCTACTTTGTCGCTTTTGACCACTCAAGAATGTCCCCCACGCCACTACGCCCACCAATGCAGACTGGTTTCTTGAGTTGTTTCAGGAAGTGCTTATGAAGAAAAGTCAGCCAGTGTGGACTGAGATTAAGGCAAAAGAAGAGGTTGTAATTATGGAACTATTTGAAAAGCTCCTTTCCATTTGGAAGTTCTTAGAACACTTCAGAGGAAATGACTATGCCCACATTATTATTATTATTAGATATCTTTAATGTGAGACATGTTAATGCTGCCTATAGAACATAGTTTTTAGAGTAAATTGACAATACATTTTTCTAAAGTCATATTAGAATATTTTCAATTCCTTAAGCATTCTAGTATCATTCTTATTATGTATATGTATATGTATGCATTTTTGAGGTGGTGAGGATCAGATGGTTTTCTTCAGATTACTCTTATAGTAAGGGAATATAAAGAGAGAATTTATGATACTAAAAGTAGAGTAGCAGTGTAATTATTCAAATTCAGTAATACAGTGGTGTCTTTTTTTTTTTTAGGATTGTGCCAAGAATGTTCCTTTAAATTAAATTTTCATCACAGGTAATATTGACTCTTAAAATGCCATTCTTAATGTTTAGTAATCTTAGACCTAGTCATTTACCTGTACAGAGTGTCTAAATGTAGACTTAGGTGGTTGATGGTTGAATTGGTCGATCGTATAGAGAATTAGGCATTATTGTGTGACCACATAACAGGCAATCAGAAGTTCCCCAGGCCCTATTCCAGCCAAGCAGTTTTAAATGTGAAGGGGTGGTAGATGGGTGTTAGAATTTTTAGTTTGGAGCCAATGTTGAAACACCTTAATATTCTTCTAAACTATATTGTAAAGCAGACTTCATAAAATGGTTCTTGTGTCTCATTTAAACAGTGTTTTAACTGAAGTTTGTCATTCTTACAAAGGATTATACACCTCTATTCTCATTTCAAATGTTAAAATCAGGTTCCTTTTGAATGAACTTGAATGTATCTGCCACATTGAGTGTATGGGAGTATCAAGGTCATGGGCTTTGAAATCAGACTTGGGTATTTTTCTGTTACTCCACTTACTAGGCTTCTTCTTGAGTAAGCTACTTAACTTCCATAAGATTCAATTTTATCTGTAAATATGAGGATACTAAGATTATTGTGGGGAGTAAATGAAAGTGCATGTGAAGTGCTTGCCATAGTACCTGGCATGTGGTAAGTCAAGCATAGTCCTTGACACTGAAGATGTTCAAACAAAATCTGTGTGACTTGCCATTGTTGTGGTCAGCTTCATGTCCTGAATAATAATAGTTGAAAGTTCAGATTTTGCAACTTTATAAAATATATAAGCATATTAATTTTTAAATCTGCTTTATTATAAATGTACCTATCTAGCATTTTAGCTGTTAAAAATAAATATTTAGTAATAATTTTTTATTTCCTAAAATTAGCAGGATTTTTTTAGATCACTTGAATAGCCTAAATTTCTATATCCCCTTTATATCAGTGACACTGAAAGAAACCAGAGATGTTTTTTGACCTTGACTTTTGAGCTTCATTTCAAAATTGAAATGATTCTTATGAAAGAGGCAAAAGCGGTGACTGCCTCAAAGGCATTTGGTATATGTATTTTAATTTGGGAAATTTGTAAAACAAGGTTTATGAAGTAGGCCTTTCTTTGTCTCTCTGTCTTCCTTTCCACTCCAATTTCAACATTATCACCTTTTCCTATTTAGTATTTCTTTTCTTAATCAGTTAAAATTAATTGCTTGCCAATGACAACGTTGTAAACCTGGCCTAGAAGAGATAAGGCTAAAGCAATAAGAATATAAATTATAAATGGTCTAAAGTTGACATATGAATTAACAATAAGCCCCTTCCATCTTTATTCCGTTATACTTTTACTATATTCCTTTATTCTTAAGAGAAGAAATTTCTATTTACTGGTGGCTTAGAGCTGTTATAACAGTTTCTTCTCATTCAGGCTTTTTCAACATGTAAGTGGATATGAACTACATGGAGGGAAATGAAATTTGTTTTTGTAACTTTCTTTTAAATGGCTAAATGATAGACTATTGAAAGGAGGAAATGAGTAAATCCATGATTTATATTTACTAAGATTGCATATAGAACTTATAAAAAATAATTCTTTGTCTCAGAGTATTTAGGCTTTATTATCTTAACTGAGTGGCCTTAATTATTATAGTAGTCTAAAATATTTATAGACTCATTTAAGGTTATGTAAATTACATTTCAAAAATAAGGACTTTATCTTTTTTTGTTGTTCTTGGTTTTTATATTTTGTAAAGATCAGTTGAAAAATTAACTTTAGGTTTATATTGTTTAACCTAAAGGAGAAAAGAAATCAAGTCCAAAAAAAGAAAGGATAAAAGCAAAAAAGATTGTGAAGAGTCATCAAGTAAAAAATCCAGATTATCTTCTGCAGAAGAGGCCTCCAAGAAAAAGGATAAAGGTAAAAGGAAATTAAGATATGGTATCTACTCACATTTCCGAACATGAATTATTATCTGCCATATCTCAAATATATGGTGAATGCATTTAGAATTTTGTTTTATGGTAGTTGAAAGGAAACTGGCTAAGAATTTAGGTATGAATTTACAATGACAGGAGTTTTAAGAATTGGGTTGGTTTTGATTCATTTTGGTAGATAGTATAATACCACAAGCAGCATTCTCATTCCTGGCTTTGTCATCTGCAGAGTTGTTACCTTAGACAAGTCACTGAACTTCTTGAGTTTTATTTTTCTCGTGTGCGTAGGAGTGATGTGAATATCTGACCTCCATACTGGTCTAGTTTATTGTGCAGAATCAAATAAGCACATGAAAGACACTTTGAATATTGTAAAATAGTCTGTAATCTGTAAGTCAGTGTAAAATTGTAACACTGTGATTTTGTTTATAATGGTCTGTGTGTGAGCTTTTTTTAAACTAGTTTATGAGCTTCTTGAAATGAGAGAGATTGGCATATATCTGTATCCTCCGAACCTTGCATGGTGCTGCACACATATACTCAGTAAATAATTATTAAATTCAAATCTGTCAGTCAACTGCTTACTTTTTCCTCAACAGTCCTTAAGCTCTCTAAGCCTCAGTTTCTTCATGGGTGAAATAGTCATGATTATAGTACCTTCCTTAAAGGATTGTTCAGAAGTTGAAATGAGGTAGTTCATTAAGCAGTTTACATAGTATCTGGAACATAATTAGCTGTTCATAGTATGAAGGTTACTTCTAGTTGCTTTTTCAGCCCATAACAAAGTAGAGTCAAATTGGCTTTAATTTATAGTAAATTAGACTTAAACTAGGTACATGATTGAATTAGATTCAAGCCAATGTCATATGATAGTTGGACAGTAGAGGGCTCTCTTGTTCCAGCCATGAATATCATTAGTTAACGTTGCATTCTTACATTCATTTTTTCCTTCTTGTATATCATGATATATTCATTATGTAGATAGAGTTAAAATATTCAAGTATGTGGCATCACCAAGTTATAGACTTGGTAAAATTGATAGATGATGAGAAGAAGATAGTGTTATTCTGTTGTTTATTGAGAAATGGCATTTGAAGCAGCATGCCTTTTTTGTCTCTATCTTAATCATTTCCTACTCTAAGGTAAATGTTAATTAATAAATATGAAAATATCATTTGAGTTTTTAAGATTTATTTATCCTTATATGCTAGTAAAATATTTAATGTATCATTTGGGAATTTTGTTGTATTCATTATTGTATTATATAATGATATATTCGTATCGTAACTATGATACCATGTTAATCACTGCACATTCCAAGTCAAAGAAAAACTAATCTTTACTTTGTAGAAGGTTATTCAGTACCTTTAAACCAGAGGATTAGGTAGCTGAATACTCAGGATCAGAGTTGGGGTTGGACCTTTCAGATTATATATGTACATATATGTGATCTTCCTTACAGATGTTTTTCCTTTAGTGTTCCATATTTCAGTAGATGACACCTATGTCAACCTAAAAACTAATACTAGAAATCTGGGAATTATCCTTGATATTTTCTTTTCCCTCATTATTTATGTTTGTCACCAAATCCTAACAGTTTCATCCCCAGAGTATATATTTCAAGTTCTCTCCACCCTACCACAAACCCCTAAATTTTCTCAACTAGGCTGCTACTATATTCTCCTTACTGGTTCCCCTACTGTCTAACCATCCCACCTCCCCTTCCCTTAATTCATTCTCCGTAAACCATGGTTTCCTATCATCCTTAGGATGACAACCAAAATCTTGGACCAAAGCCAAAAGGCCGCTCTGTATGATCTGGCTCCTGTATCATAAAAAACCTTCAACACTTATTTTTCATCACTCTTTACCCCACTTTCACACTCCATAGCCTTTCAGTTTCTAGAAAATACCTTGCTTGTTTTCATTGTGGGAGTTACATGGATGTGCTTTCTCTCTCCCTAAAACCCCCAGTCCCATCCCAACTCTTCCTTTGGGTCTAAGTTTAAATGCCACTTTCCAGGGATCCTTTCCTGATTTCATCCCCTACCTTAAATCTAAGTTAGGACTTTCAATTGTAATGCGGTCACAGTCCCTGGGACTTTCTTTCATTACACGTATGACAATGACATAAAAGCCCAAGGGAAGCAGGGATTCTACCTTCTTTATTCATTGGTATATCACCAGCACCCCACTAGCTCATGTTCAACGTAAATAATAAAGAATGAGAGAATGAAAGACTCTGAAGATTGTTTCAGGGCAACTTCAAGAGTAGAAAACCAAAGTAGAATAGAATTGAGATATCTCTTATTTATTCTCTATTCAGAGCACCTCTGAGAGCAGTCTCCAGAATATAGCTTTTTTCCAACTTCTATGATATAAAACAGAAAATAACAAAATTTTCACAAACTTTTAGGAAAACCATGTGGAACTCTTTAATATTGTCTTATCTGGGGTCATCTGGCACTAGCTTGATCTTGATGTGCTTCTTTCTTGCCAGACCACCTTAATTTGGACCAGACTTGAGTAGTAATAAATGCTTAACATCTCAGCTGTATTCAGACTGTTAATACTCCTCAAAACAACTTACTTTCTTGATTGTATTCCTATCTTTTTGGCTTCTCCTTAGCTTCTTTTGACTGCAGTTCCTCCTGATCTTACCTGGAATTCCTCAGGGCTCTTTCCTAGACTTCTCTAATTCCTCTCTCTTCTCCCTGTGTGATACCATCTACTCTTGTAACTGCAGGTTGCCATTATAGAAAATGTTAATAAATAAGTAATCGGTGGATAAACAACGGATGGCTAGATGGCTGAACAGATGAATAGAGAGAAAAAGTAGGAAATATCAACAGCTTGGCTTTGCGGACCAGTCTGCTTTGGCTGGTATGGGCAGAACAAGACACTTAGGTAGACTTTCCTGGGAGAAAGGTCAAGATCTTATCCCTCTCACCATTACCCCTTTCCCAAAGGCCAGCTCATCTGTCAGGTTTCAGCTTAGCTCAGTTCCTTGAGAAGGCCCTTCCTGAAACCCTTCACCCCATTTCTCCAAACAAGATTAGGTCCCTGTTACACATTCCAATAGCGCCCTGTACTTCTCCTTTAAAAATACATAGCACCCTTGGAATCGTTTATTTTCTTTGTGAGAAGGGACTGTGTGTCATGTTTAATTCATTATCTCTAATTTCTAACAGTGTTTGCTCCACATAATAGGCATCAATAAATGTTAGGTGAGTGAATGAATCAGTGAACTCAACCACACTTTCCCAAAATAGAAAGGAACATCAGAGATCAGTCCCAGACTCAAGATTGAAAGGATAGTCTAGTTTTGCTTTTCAAAAGTGTGGTCCTTTGGCCAGCAGTATTGTTACCACTTGGAACTTGTTAGAAACATACAATTTAAGACCTCTCCAGATCTGCTAACAAGTTCCCAGCATTATTCATATGCACAATAAAGTTCAAGAGAAGCACTGCTCTGTATCATGTGGTGGTTCTGTTTTTGCTTCAGCACTTCCAGGGAAAAGGAGCCCACTACTATCCGAAGTAATCCTTTACATTTTTAGGTAGTTATAGTTGCTAGCAGGTTTCTCTTAACATTTAGCCCAAACTTATGACTTCCTCTGTTTGGTTCTGATTTTGTCCTTAGGCCTCCAGAATAAGCATAACCTCTTTTTTATCTACAGACTTTGGATATTTAGAAGCAGATAGTATGTTCCTCATATTAGAGGACGACAAGGAGGAATACATTGCTTGTGCCTTTACCCTGTAGTTCTTGCACCCTCTTTGGCCTAAAGGGGCCATAAGCTTTGCTTTATGAGACCTCCTATGTAGGGACATTAGAAGAATTGTTACTCTCTGTTACTTGTCCTTTTTTTTTTTTTTTTCCAACTTTTTCAGCATTCGGAAATATTTTCTCTGAGATCTTACAGCAGGAGGCTCCATATGGTGGTGATTTTTTAAAAATTACACTAATAGAGCTTCAGTGCTTTTCTCTTTCTGTTTCCCTCACTGGATAAGCATTGTAAAGCTGAGCATTTTTGTTTTATGACATAATCTTATGTGTTATTATCAGTTACTGAGAGCTAATTCTCACCTGTATATGACCTTGGAAAAAATGTTGTGAAAAACAAGTATGTATTTGTAAACTGCTTTCAGATGTGGAACATCTCCATAGGTAAAAGAAATTATGGCTTAAATTGCAGCTAATCTGTGTAGGGTTTAGCAATATGAGATTTTTTTACAGGTGCTCATTACTTTTTAAAAAGTTTTCTGCTAGCTGTTCCAGGCTATATGAGAGCATAAGATATGACCCCTCCCAAAAAGAACCTAATGTTTTAATTAGTTTTAGTTAAGAAACATGAAAGATTAGAAAACAGTGAAGTGCTTATCTGTAGGACTATAAGCAAAGTAGGGTATTGGGAAGAATTCTGGTTATAGCTACAGCTGTCGTACCACCCCAAGATGATACTTAATCAAAGAATGCTATTTCCTTTTCAGGACATTCGTCCTCAAAGAAATCAGAAGATTATGTAAATAGTAAGTATCAAGTATTTCTTTATTTAATAAAAATATGTAGATTTGAAGTATTTGCAATTTGGATTTCCCATGAATTATATTTTCCTCTGATGTGAATTATTTTTTGGTTTTGTGAATTATTTTTGCATATGAGAAAACTCGTAGAAAAAATACCAAAAGTGTATGATTTATTCCCCGATTAATAACATTTAAATTTTACTTTTAAGTATAGAGAACATTAAAAAAATTTTTTTTTCAGTAAATACAATGGATACACATTTCAAAATGTGAAGAAATATAAATAGAGGGGTGAGGTTGGAATAGACAAGAAATTGTGGATGTGGATTAAGATTTAGAAATGTTGCTTATATTACCTAAAACTGATCTCTGGCATTTGTTGATTTTGATTGATCAGATGAAATGTGTGGTTTGTGCATGGAAAGGAAAATGTTGACAACTGGTTGTTGCTGCTTAGTTTTTTAACTAGTCCTATGATTTTCACTAGCTTGGATCAAAAGATTGGATTTTATTGAATATTTGCTGCAAATTCTATTATTTTTTCTCCACAACATTCAAAAACATTTGCAATGACTTACAAAAATATGTATAATAAAATAAGGTTTTTTTAAGGTAAAAAAATCAGAATAATGGGAAAATAAGGTAGAATAGCAATGTAAGACTAGAGGTAAAATTGATACAGACAAATGTATACCAAAAAGTCCTTGATAAATTGCAAAAATAGATTACAAATTTGTCACTGTTCTTCCTAACAACCAAATCAAAGAGTGAAACCACCAGTAGAATGATTAATTGTACCCATAAGATAATAAAGAGAACTTGGCAGGTATTCAGCTTTTTCCTGGAAGTTTTGAGAGAAGAATTTCCCATGGATTTATAAAAGGGTATATCCATTTCTGATATAACAAACAGTAGCTTTGAATTTCAACAGTTATGCAATGTTGAATATCTGATTCATTTTATAATATGTGGACTTATAGAAATTTAGAAATTTGGGACTTGTAGGCTTACTTGGGTATTTATAAACTTAATTAAAAATTTTTTCTATGATTTTAAAGTAATGAATATTTATTATGGCAAACTCAGGGAAAAGTTTGATAATTATTCCAAATCCCACAACTCACATATAAACATTATTGACATTTTAGTATAATTTTTAACAAGAAATATTAAGTATTCAATAATCAGAAATATTGTGCTAGAAAAACAGAAATTTTAGAATATTTGTTTAAAAATGTAATGAGAGGGAGGTGTTGGTAGAGGTATTTCTCTAGTTTAGGAATACAGTACGTTCCTTATAAATTATTTTGCTTGTACCAACTTTGTTTTCAGCATACTTTTTAAGTGTCCTAAAGCACTGACACTTTCTTTCTCCCTGTATGAATCCTAAGTTAGCAGGAACTCCTTTCCTAAATTAGGTGTAGTCTACTGACAGTTTCTAGAACATAGCCAGACATAAGGTCGATGGACTAATGTTATCTCAGGGTGAAATAGTAGATATATCCTGAAATAAAAGTGTACCCAGGCTAAAGTGGAAAAGTTTATTTTACTTTTTGTCTGTTTCCAACAATGAGAGGTGTATATGCTTATTTAATGTAGAAAAAAAATTCCCCCTTTTCAGTTCTAGTTTTTCATTATTAAAAAATCTTTTGGGGATAAGTCTTGACTCACTGATTTATACTCATTCGTTTAATTCCTCTTCCCTCCTTCCTTCTGCCTCTCAATGTCCTTCTCCCAGCCCTCTGAATCATCCCCCAGCTCCTAGAAAAAGCTCTAAACTCTCATCTTTTTCTTCTCCTCAGCTAGGTCAAACTTTTAGTAGTAGGAGTAGGGTGAATACTGTACCCAATCTGAAGAACCTCTAGCTTAGTTTGGCCCTTGAAGAAACAAATTACCCACCTCAATGTGACCTGCCATCTGTTTGGCCACTAGAAAGCCATGTACCATAGCAAGCAGGAGACGTGTACATTGTTATGATACGCCAACCCCAGATACCCTCTCAGATGGTTAGTCATCTGTCTTAGATGGCAATTTCAGAACTCACATTTCGCTATTTCTATCTTTTATTTCCGTTTGAGTAATATCCACTTACCCTCTTAACTGATCTAACATACAGATTATTAAAACCAAATCCATGGAGGAAAGTTCAATTTCTATGAGGAAAAAGCATTTTGACTGTATTTGTTGATTGTCTACTCTGTTGTCCGTAGTAGCAAGTGCTTTAGATGTGTTACCTCATTTAATCTTAATAATGGGCACATAATATTTCCATTTCGTAGATGAGAAAACCAAGATCTAGAGAATTTTTCTAAATGAAGAACAATTTTTAAAATTATATATATTTAAGGTGTACAACTTTATAATTTGCTACCCTCTTAGCAAATTTTAAGTATACAGTATTGTTACCTGTAGTCAACATGCTGTATATTAGATGTTCCAAGAACCAGAGAATTTAAGCAAAGACTTCAAGGTCAAATAGTTAATGACAGAGCTGGAATTAAACATAAGTTTATAATTCCAAAAACTATGCCATTTTACCTAGTATCATCAAAAACTGTCAGTGAATCAAATGTAAGTCTATGCTTTATGCCCAAATTTTGGCAAATGCATTCTACAGATCTATATTAAATGATTTGATCCATGTCTCACTTCTGTCTGTAAAATGGGCAACGAAAAAATATTTCGTTGAATTATTATCAGAATCCAATGAGAAAAATACACGTAAAGTATGTGCCTGACACACAGTAAGTCCTTGATAACCTGTAGCTATTATTATTGTGATGTCAGAGAAAAGAAAAATACCAGACATTATAGCAGATTTCTGCATTTGTTCTCTAGAATTGATCAGGTCAAAAATGAAGTCTGTAAAAGTCTGACTTGTTCATTTGTTATGAATATTGGAGACATATACCATTTCTTTAGAAGGGTAAATTATTAGGTATCATATAATATCCACAAAAACCAAGAAGGTAGACTGTTTTCATAATTCAAAGCATATAGGGAAAATAGCGTGCAGTTTTAGACACCACACTCTAAAGGGAACGTTGAAAACTTGAAGCGGGTCAAGAAGAGAACCACCACGGGATTGAGAGAACTTGTAGTTGTGTGTAGCAGAAATGTTGGAGGAACTGCAGATGTTTAGCTTGGAGAAAAGTGGCAGGATGGGAGGGAAGAAGTGAGGAGGTGGACCTGGAAACTACTGTATATATAATTACAAGGCTGCTACTATGTAGGAGACTTATTTTTGGTGACTCTGGTTGGCAGAACTAAATTCTATGCATAAAATTGTTTGAAGACAGATTTTTGCCTCAATTAAAGGAAAAACTTGTCACTTAGAACTGTCTCAAAAAACAATGGAGGAATGGACTGTCTCAGGAAATAGTGTTCAAGCATAGATTGGATGGCCACTTGTTATTGGAGGTGTTGCAATGAAAGATTCATTCACTGGATAAGGGTTGGATTAAATGACCTCCAGGTTGCTGTTCAACTCAAAGAGTCAGTGACTTAAATTTTGATCCCCATTTGCCAATAATTACCACATAGATTTGATACTTATGCTCTAAGAGCATCCTTTTGTATTGCCTATTCCACTTGTTATTTCCTTAGCAATACCCCTCCCACTGCTGGCAGGTTATAACAGTTATTCGTAGTGGCTGTCACCCTCAGGGAACCAGGACACTATAGATTCATAGGGTTGAAGGGACTTTAAAGGTCACTAGTCCAGTCTTGTAGACTTGATTCTCTAAGGATATTTGGCCACTTTTGCAGTGGGTAGTCTTTCAAAGAGAGTTATTTTATAATGTTATTCTAAACTGATTTGATTTTTTTAATAAAATTGGTATTAGAAAACTAATGTAGGAAAGCTGACATATGGGAAGTACTCTTGCGAGGGAGCAAGAGAACAGGTGGGTTGTAAGACCTTTTGAAATTAGCTGCCTGCTTTTAAAGGCCATTTAGGTTTTGTTCTCTGACGTCATTAACAGAGTAACACCATAGTAATAACTTTATTAGGCCTAATTAGTTTTTATATTCTTTATTTCGTGTTAGTGAATTTTCATAAAAATAAGGTTAGAGGATTTTTATTCTTTTTTCTCACATTATTAATTTGGGACACTGGCAGTTCTAGTGATGGCTGTCATTGAGCAGGAATCTTGTTCCCAAGACTTCATAATTTTGTCATCATTTGTATGTAGATCATTAAAAATACAAAACACCCTTCCCCCCCTTTTTTTGCCATTTTTGTTAGAATTGGTGCCAGAATAGATTCAGTTAGGACCAAAGTTCAGACATACATGTTGATTCAAGGATCAAAGTCCAACAGATAAAAGGCTAGAACCACTGTGGCAAATCAATGCTGTTTTATTTTTGTGTTGTGTTTAACAAAGGGACATTCTGTAATGACAGGCCACATTTGGGTCAGTTCTTTTTTAGATTAATGGTTATTATAGGAAAGGAATTGTTTGCTAATGTAATTATTACTTCTTTGTGGAATATAGTGTTATTGCCTGATAATACATTTTTCAGTATTTCATAATTTTCAGTTGACTAAGGTGATTCATTTGAAACATGTCTGTTTTGTTATGTTTTCATAATGGAAGTGTCTTTATTGTTGTTACTGATTTTGAAGGTAACATATGCTCATTGTTTCAAATACAAACAATTTGGAAATTGGTTAGTTCTTACAAACTTATATATATAAATTGATATGTATGTATATAACATATATGTAATGTTTTTTAACATAAATCAGATTATACTATGCATACTTTCTGTAGCTTTTTAAAACTTGATATAGAAAAGAAATTTTCCTATGGCAGTACATATAGATATGCTAAGGTTTTTTAAACAGCTGTATAGTATTTATTTAGCCAATCCTTAATCCCTAATTGGTGGTGATTAGGATGTTTTCTTTTGTTATTGTTGTTATACAATGTGCATCTCTGTGCCTATATATCTGAGGTGCTTTTTTATCATAATAATCAAATTCCTAAAAGCAGCATTGCTGGTCAAAGGATAGTTGTTTTAAACTGATCTATAATATATTGCCAGATCTTCCTCAAGAAAAAGGTTTACAGAATTTTCATTCCCAACAGTGTATGAGAATGCCTGTTTTTTTCACTGAAACAGGCTTCTTTCAATTATGTAATCAGCATTAGTTTTAAAAAAAAAAGTCGGACTTTTTTTTTTTAATAATTTAACTAGCTGGTCTTATGTACTAGCTCAGTTCTTGAGGTGTTGATCCTAATGTAAATATGTTCTCTATAAAAATCTTAACTTGCATATCTTTTGTGTAACCAAGAAAAAGAAGAAACTAAATCAAAGACATTTATATTGTAAGAGATAATTCCTTATAAAGAGTTAATATTGGAATTGCTACTTTAACTCAGTGTAACTTAGAGGAGTTTTTCATGAGACTTTAAATCCTTGGCCTTTTTGCTGAGTGAGATTCTTTGATATTTCCTAGCTTATTTATTTATTTTTTAAAAGAATTTATTGTATCTTGGAGAGTGAATTAAATTTCTAGAGAGCAATACAGGTTGAAGCTAAATTGCAGTTAAATTAATTTATTTGTATTGGTGAGTAGTTCAAAATGTATTTTAAATATAATACATTTTTAAAAACATCTCTTTTAAATGAACAGGAAATTCTGATGAGGAAGAAAGTGTTTCAGAATCTGAACTTTGGAAGGGTCCACTACCAGAGACAGACGAAAAATCACAGTAAGTGCTGATATTAATAGATAATACATACCTTTAAATCAGTTTAGGAAGTTATAACCACAGCCATCCTTGATAACAGTTGAAAAATTTAACATCACGAATGTCCATTAAATGCCAAGTTCTACCTAGTGTGGTAAGATTAGAGTTTATTTTCCCAGCCATTGTTTGTGGTCATAAACAGCCAACGTGTCCAACTTCCTCCTGGTAAATAATTCTTTCATCAGCTCACCTTAACAGATGACCCTCTGGTCCTTGCTTGGATTTCTTCAGAGAGGGCTGTTTACTATCTTCCAGAGTCCCCTGTTCCCTGATACTGCAATTATCTTAAACCCATACAGAGATGCCCCTTGACTATTTGTGCAGGTTTAGAAGTGTACCTGTAACACCCACCTTAACACGCAAAAAGATGGATAGCTCAGAGCACTTACTGTTTTCTGCTATTGGTTGGAAAAAGAAACACTGTTTGGGTATGGGCTGGAATACTATCAGCTCTTGTCATATACTGGAATGTTCTTCACTTGAATTTCTCTGTTAAAAGTGGATATAATAATACTCCATAGAGTTTATTGTGTAGATTAAATAAATTAAAGAAGGTAAAGCACCTGGTGTAATACCTACAAATATAGGAAGTACTCAATAAATTTTAGTCCCATTTTGTTGGTCCCTAGGCATAATGGTTCCTAATAGAAATAGACCTGTTGAATCAATTATAATTCATTAATTTAAACTGATTATAAAACATTTCACTGTATGATCACAGTATAATAGAATGCAGGTGTGTTGGAAAGAGTTTTTTTTGTAAGCAAGATTACTTTTTTCCTGTGACTTTAACTTTTTTTTCCAGCCTAATAAAGAATTCACAAAAGTGTTACTATTATAGATCAGACTATAAAAAAGCTACTGCTTTAAATAAAATATTGCTGTCCAATTAAAACTACTAACTAAATTTCCCAGCCATTTACTGAGCACTTCCCCTTGAAGAGCCTCCTAACTGAGAGTGACAAAACAGGTCATAGAGTCAACTCACCTTCTTAGGCAATAAAGATCCTTGAGTAAACCCTGTGAAGGCTTTCATAATATAAAACTCTGATGTATTCAACTTTTTTGATATCGATCAAGTACTGAGCATCCCAGTCCATACAGAGATTCAAACAATTTCATATGTTTAAGTTCTTGTGCTAGGAAAAAGAAACAGTAGCATGGGGAATCCCTAATTACAAATAATTCCTTAATCTACTTTATTTGATTCTGTAATTAATTTTTTCCTTAAATTTGAATATGGGGTTGTAATGGCTTTATGCATTCTTGATTATTTAAAACCAAATGATGGAGTCCTTTTGTGAATATCTGACCTAAAATAACATTTTCTAAGGAGGCTGGCAGGCCAGTTATTACTCTCCTCCTTGATTCCCTGTTCCCAGAAGGAAGAAAAGCAATTGCGTTCATTTAATTCTCACAATAACTCTATGAGGGAATGTAATTATCTTCATTTTACCGATAAGGAAATGGAGTTCAGAGAAGTTAAGTAACTTGCCCACACAGCTAATAATCATGACAGAGCTAGTACTTAGCACTGTGTCGCCTGACAGCCTGTACTGTTTCCACTGTATCACTCTGGCTCCTAGCTCTGACATTTATTTAGTACTTCGCAATTTTCATAGTGTTTTGATATGTTGTCTAATTTCATATATCCTTTCAAAGAGTTCTATTCTTTGTTTTAGATATAATCTTTACTGCTGTAAATACATAGTATATTTACTATTCTCAGTGTAATAAAAAACTGGAGCCTAAGCATATTTTCCCCATTCCTGAGAGTAAGATTTATATTTTCCCTTAAAAATAGTTTCTTTTTCATTTATTTCTTGAGCAGACTGTAGTTTGAAATGAGAATGATAGAAGGTATAGTGTAAACCAAAAAAGTAGAGAAAAACAATGATATCTCACAGAGTACTTCAAAGCAAAATCAGGTAATACATTTAGGGAGAGGCACCAACATATGAAGTATTTTAATTTTAATCAATTTTGGAATAGTTATGATTATTCTAGAAACTAAGAATTATTTGCTGGCCGAATCATGGGAATATATTGATAGATAGAGAAATCAAAGTATTTTACTAATCTCATATAATGTGTCGCCTAGTAATTTTTTTTACTCTGGATTTTTATTCAAATATATGTGTTTTTCTTTTAAATAGGGAAGAAGAATTTGATGAATATTTTCAGGATTTGTTTCTGTGAGATGGAAGAGAGAAGTTGACATTCCTTAATGTGAAAGTACATTTTAAAACTTCATTAAAATTTTATCGACAAGTTGCAGCTTGAGTGGTTTGTCTCTGGAAATAAAAATCCTGGTCCTCTCAGGACGTCAGATGCTTTGAAGTCCATTAGTTCTAGTAGAGACACTTTCCCTGTCCTTTATATATCTTTTCAATTGCTTTTTTACAACTCTGTTTCATCTGTAGCTACCAGAGGATAGAACTTGTATTCTTCACAGAGATTCCATTGTTCCTACATATTTAGGGGTTTTTTTTTCACCGATTCATATTTATCTTCCCTTGCCTCAATTATTTTAAATTACTAGGATTATTGGGGTCTCACAAAAATAAGGCAGATTAAGTATGTCTTTAACCCCCTTCCTTCCCTTTGATGCACTGGCATCCTTTTAAGCACCTGCTTTCCCATTTCCGCTTATTTCAGGATGCTTTTTGGGTTTTTTTGCTTGCTTTTCTCTTGCTTGCTTCTCACCTATCTCACCTACCACTTAAGAGAGTTCGTTATAATCAAATCTGACTTCCCAGTCCATGGGTAATTTACTGTTTTTTTTTTTTTGAGACACAGTCTCACTCTGTTGCCTGGGCTAGAGTGCCATGGCGTCAGCCTAGCTCACAGCAACCTCGAACTCCTGGGCTCAAGAGATCCTCCTGCCTCAGCCTCCCGAGCAGCTGGGACTACAGGCATGCGCCACCATGCTCGGCTAATTTTTTTTTTTTCTGTGTATTTTTAGTTGTCCAGCCAATTTCTTTTCTATTTTTTTAGTAGAGATGGGGTCTCACTCTTGCTCAGGCTGGTCTCGAACTCCTGGGCTCAAACAATCTGCCTCCCTCGGCCTCCCAGAGTGCTAGGATTACAGGTGTGAGCCACCACGCCCTGCCGGTAATTTACTATTAAGTAAGTTGTTACCAGAGGGAGCCAGTGAAATCCCAGTAGTCTAAAACAGTACATGTGCTCACAAAATTGACTCCCCAACAGAGATTATGCCATATGATAATTTAACTGAATAATACTATATGCATATAGCTTGTCTCAGATACCATCATACAAATATGGATACACTTATATGCAGCAGTATATTATAAAGTGTAACTTCTTAACTCGGGGTCCATACTTTCAAAGTTTCATGGATTTGCTTCAGGAGATCCAAGCCCTTCTAGAATCTTTGTGTAAACTTCTGTGTCTGTTTTTTGGTGGAAAGATCCATATGTTTCAAATTTTCAAAAATAAAATTTTCAAAAGAATGTATTGATTTTTTTAAAAAGAGGTAAAGGCCCACTTTTATAAGGAGCAAATGGATAAAGGAGAAGATACTTGACTTGGTGAATAAAAGAGGACATATAGAAAATGATCAAGCATACCAATTATTTTATTGAGGATATACTATTTTAAATAACATTTAAACATGGAGTGATTGGCATTAAACTGCAAAATAAGTAATTTGGTCTCTTTAAATGGTTAGTATCAGATTTTGCTTTTATTAAACAGTTGTTATTCATTAATTCCACAAATATTTATCAGGCTTCTGTTATGTGTGAGGCACTGTGCTGGGCATTGCTGTAAAGGAACTATCTGGGAAATAATTATGCAATCTTTTCTGAACTTCATTCGGAAAACAGTAAATCAGTGTAAGGTTTATCAGTGTTAACCATTGTTTGATAATCCCCTCATTTCTGGAAGAAATTGTTTTTTCATCTTACTGCTGTTTATAGTGAATATAAAGGGATCTTGATTTCTGAGGAAAATATGTTTAAAGTGAAGTGTCCAGCAGCAAAATTGATAGTAGTAGTAGAATATATGTAGTGAAACATTCTTATGATAAAAATATATTAATAGTTTAATGGTCATCAGAAAATAGAATTTCTGCAAAATTAAATGATAACTAGGAAGAATATCTAAAGACTCTTTAAAAATAAATGTAAATATTTGATATTACAAGTATGGTTTATACCATCAAGCTCATGTATAAATGTCAGTCATTCTATAAAATCATAACACTTAATCCATTCATACACAGTAGCAGATAATGGGAGTCATATTTTTAAGGAGTCTTTGTAAAGACCTCTGAGATGATGAGTTTAAAAATGAATTTTCCTACATTCCTGTCTCAAACTTTGCTAGAGCATAGTCAGTTGGGCTGGGGGGTTTGAAGTTATGCTTGCTTTTTTTTTTTTTGAGACAGAGTCTCACTGTGTTGCCCGGGCTAGAGTGCCGTGGCGTCATCCTAGCTCACAGCAACCTCAAACTCCTGGGCTCAAGTGATCCTCCTGCCTCAGCCTCCCGAGTAGCTGGGACTATAGGCA
>CAUYSK010041406.1:0-20240 GCA_963575035.1 Avahi laniger | reverse complement strand
ACTAGATCGTCGTCATTTCTTATGATCGAGTAATATTCCATTGTAAACATATACCAAATTTTGGTAATCCACTCATGGATTGACGGGCACTTGGGTTGTTTCCACATTCTTGCAATAGTGAATTGTGCTGCCAAGAACATTTAAGTGTACTGTTTTGCAAATATTCTCTATACTTGCTTATTGATGTGTGAATTTGATCATTATTTTCCCAAAACACATTTTAGTGTAAGCTCTACAAGCTGAAGATAAGCTCTAAATGAAAACTACTATGTGAAAGGATGGCCTTGCTAATAAAGTGACAGAGAAACTATCAAACAGAAAGTAAGAGAAAGAAACTCACAGCACATAATTGCCCCTTTGAAGAAACAACTCTTTGTTTTGTTTGATTAAACATCTGGGACTCAATTCATTATCTTTAAGATTAACTCGTGATCTTTAAAAGTTCATTTTCACAGCCTTGAAGAGTCCTAAGTGGACAGCAGGCATTCGAGTTCCCTGTTCCAGCTTTCCCCAGATCACATTTCAGGGACACTGCTAAGCTGACCTCACAGAAAAGAGAAAAAACAAAAGATAAAAACAGACACAGCGGGGCTTTGCAGCCACTTTTCACTATTGGTTTCCGACATTCACTTTCTTCTCTTTGCCCCCAAATAAAAACCTAAAACACCTTACCCTCTTTGAACTGTCATTTCTCCTTTCTTTCTTTCGTGCCATGCCCTTCCCACTTTTGGGAAGTAAAATAAACTTTCTTTCTTTAAAACTATTCTAATCTTTGTGTGAGAATTCTTTCTTCAACCCACAATGTGATTCCCTATCCTGACACTATGATCAAATTATGAAAAAACAAAAGATAGCTATAATTACTAACATTGCTATTTTACAATTGCTGACAAACTGAGTTGTAGATAGTTAATCATTTACCTAAGATTTCACAACAGGTAAGTTGTAGATCTTGGCCTTACTGGGGCAGTTTAATAACTGAACATTCTTCATCTAACCAAATTTCTATGTTGTTTCTAAATAATAGAGACAATTTTATACAAAAAATGAAATTTTATTGTACAAAATCTTTTTCCTGTGGTAATTCAAGATTCACTAAATATAAGAAAATAATTGTTTGTAATTCACTTGTTAGTAAAACGTGAAAATAAAAGTGAAACCTAAGTTAGTTCTCATTCCAAATGTTATAATCAATTAATAAATCTCTCAATGTCAAGCTCTGTAATGTGAAATTTGTCATCTCTCTTAGCTGCAAAAGTAAAGAAAAAGGCCACCCTGACATAAACAGAGGGAGTCCCCGGGGTGGTGAGAACTGTCATTTCCTGACATGTATCCCTTGAGTACAGAAGGTTATATATGTCCCTCATATTAGAGAAATAGTTTATAAATAATGATGTACCAATTTAAAATTAGAAAAAGCCTGTGTATTTTTGAGAGTTTGGGTGATTCTAAAAGGACTTTTCAATAATAACACTATGAAATTTTGTTATCCACATAGAATGTTAGAACTTGATGAAGACACTGAGACTATGTGATTAAAAATGCACATATTTTAACAATGAAGAAACTGAGACTTAGAAAGGTAAACTAGGTAATTTTTAGCAAGACTCAGCAGCAGATCTCAAATGAAGAACTACTAAAACGTCTCAAAATTTATTTCATTTCATCAAATATTTCCCTTGATTTTATAACAGTAACAGTGTGTCCAAATTAACCATATAGAAATTGTTGCTGAAAGTCTAGTCTGAAGACTGTATAAATAGGAATTACCTCAACCAGCTTGTAAAAATACAAAATCTTAGCCTTTACTTGTGACGTATTGAATCAGAAATTCTGGAATTGTTACCATAATAAACATTTTTATAATCTTTTTAGGTAAAGTTTGATAACTACTGCTTTTTGAAAAATAGATTATTCACTTATTTACTCATTGCAATACATTCCGGTTTTAGACTTCTGCTGATATCATCACAGTAAGTGATTAAAGGCTTCACTATTTCACTTATGGCTTTTTGCTTTAATTGCCTATTCTGACTTCTGAAAGTTCAGCTGTCTTTCCCAGCTCCATTGAACTTTGGACCGTATAGATTAATATGCTTCACCCGTTTAAGGAATTATCTTCTTCAGCTTTGGTAATTGCTATAACCTGAATACTTACGTTCTCCCAAAATTCATATGTTGAAACCTAATCCCCAATGTAATAGTGTTTAGAGGTGAGTCTTTTATAAGTAAGTCCTGAGGGCTCTGGCCTCATGGGTGGGATTAGTGCCCTTATAAAAGAGACTCCAGAGACCTCTCTTGCTCCTTCTTGCATGTGAGGACACACAAAGAAGATGGCCATCGGAGAACCCAGAAGTGGCCCTCATCAGACAGCAAATATGCTGGTGATTTGATCTTGGACTTCTCAGCCTACAGAACTAAAAGAAATAAATTTCTGTTGTTTATAAGCCACTCAGTCTATGGTATTCTGTTACAGCAGCCTGAATTGACTAAGACAATAATAATAAACACTAATTATAAATTTATTTTTCTACGAAAGACACTATTCTGTGCATATAGGATGTATTTAATACTAATAGCTAGCTTTTATGTTATATATTCAGCACATGTCAGAGTCTTTAATTTGAGTAAATTTCACCATAGACCATTTGCTGGCAATTTACCATGGACTGCTTTGCTAATAATATTCAGCACATCCAAGTACTGCGTATGAAAATTGACATTAAATGTTTCCTTACCAGCACTTCCAGTTTCAGCTCCAAAATGTAGAGTTTAGAAATTGTCACTTCCATTGAGCTGAATTGTGCCCCCTCAAAATTCATATGTTAAAGACCTAATCCCCTGTACCTCAAAAGGTGGCTGTGCTTGGAAATAAGGTCTGTAAAAAGGTAATTAAATAAAATAAGATCATCAGGATAGGCTCTAAACCAATATGACTGACACCTATATAAGGAGAGGAGACTAGGCCACAGATGTACACAGAGGGAAGACCGTGTAAAGACACAGTGAGAACATGAAGACAGCCATCTACAAGCCAAGGAGAAATGCCTCAGAAGAAAGAAGCCTGATTATGACACCTTGATCTCAGACTTCCGTCCTCCAAAACCGTGCAAAGTAAATTTTTGTTGTTTAAGCCACTCAGTTGGTGGCACTTTGTCATGGCAATTCTAGAAAACACCATTATTACAACAAGAAAATTTGGACAAACTGAAAAATCAATGCCTTTTCTTGGAACTATTAATAAACTGAGAGTATACAGCAAATTGTAAACTCAAATCTGGACAGACAGAGCATTCCAGAGGTCATAGCTGAGATCTGCTTACATGAAGCAAAGAGTGTTAGAGGCATAAACTAGTAAACACATTGAAATGGAAATTCTGACAAATTGCTGGAGGCTTAAGGAAACCTAGAGTGACAATGAGAAATCTCTTTGGGCTACTGTCTTAGTCCCCTCTGCCCCTGCTTACACACACACACACTTTCTTGAACATTTCCTCCAGAAACTGCCCAGATTTTAGTTGTGGGTTGTGTATAATGACTTCCTTCCAAAGAGTAGACAATGAAAAAGAGCACAAAAGAATACTTTTACAATAAAGAAATCTCCAAAATCATCACATTCAGATGATTAACACCAACATGTTTATAGTATGTAGCTTTGACGTGCTTAGTAACAATCGCACTCTACCTGTGTTGTTTTCTCCCAAAATCCACAATCTGGGTCTAATCATGAGGAAAGATATCATATAAGTCTCAACTGAGGCACTTCCTATAAAATAACTGATTAGTAATCCTCAAACTATCAAAATCACTAAAAGTGAAGTCAAGTCTGAAAAAGTGTCACAGCCAAGAAGAACCTAAAGAGACACAACTGTAATGTGATATCCTTTTTTTTTTTTTTTTTTTTTTTTTGAGACAGAGTCTCACTCTCTCATCCAGGCTAGAGTGCCATGGCATCAGCCTAGCTCACAGCAACCTCAAACTCCTGGGCTCGAGCAATCCTTCTGCCTCAGGTCCCAAGTAGCTGGGACTACAGGCATGCGCCACCACGTCCGGCTAATTTTTCTATATATATTTAGTTGTCCAGATAATTTCTTTCTATTTTTTTTTAGTAGAAACAGGGTCTCGCTCTTGCTCGGGCTGGTTTCGAACTCCTGAGCTCAAACAATCCGCCCTCCTCGGCCTCTCAGAGTGCTGGGATTACAGGCATGAGTCACCATGCTCAGCCAAATGTGATATTCTTAATGCTATTCTGGAACAGAAAAAAGACATTAGGGTAAACATTAAGGAAATATGCGCAAAAGCAATAGATTTCCTTCGTTGCTTCCCTGTCTCTATCCCCACTGTTAACAGTGTTTTGTGTATTTTTTCTTATTTTCATGTGAGGACTCATACTTATACTTTTTAAAAATATTTAACACATCAGAAACATTCTTTAATTTACTGAACAATTAAGTATGATACATTTATTTACTTAAATACTACTTATTTCAATAGTTATTGAGTATTGAGACAATAAAGAATATTATTCTTCATTTTTATAAAGTTAACTCTTACAACATTTGGCATTAGTAAGCAGTCAGTAAATACTTATTAAAAGAGTAAATGGATAATCTGTATTTCTTGAGGCATCACCTATCCACTAAACTTTTAATGCAAAGTTGTGAGACATGGTACCTTATTTGGGAGCTGAAAACGGTACATTCGAATTTTCAAAATAAGAAGAGAGCATTCATGTGCATTTGTTAGGCTGTTTGGTGTGTTTGGAATGCTCGTAGAGTTCAATAACTGGAAAAATAAAAATGAGATAAATGAACTACAGAGCAAATGAGAACTCTGAGCCAATTGGCTCATTTTTTCAATTTTACATTATGTTCTGGGTAACACATTTAAAGCTATATACAGAAAACTACATGCAGGGAAGGAAAATATGGATTTTTAAAATAGCATTTAGGTATAGCCTTCTATATTTTTGAAAAATCTAGGTGGAAATTAGTTAGAATCTTCCAATTTTGTGAAAAATGCAAATTTAGCATTCTTGTTACATTTTCCCAGTGCACTCATATTCATATGGTTTTCTCCAACTTAATGTATGAGTATGCTCTGCCTGTTACATAGAATATACCCAGATGCAAAATTCAGCACCTACTTCATATTCTATAAAACACTGACACCTACGCTGTATAGGAACATATGGAAGAATTTAAAGAAGTAGCACAGGGAGTTAGGTTTACTTGATATCTCTGAAAATATCTTGAAATCGGAACTAGAGTCATCATGATTCTTAAAATGTACCTTGGCTTTCATTCAGTGTGTTGAGTGTGTTGAGTGGGAAGGAGAATGGTAGTTCTTATATCAACTTCTTTCAGTTTCTCTCAATTTTGCTGGATCCCTCTTACAACCAATTAAACCTTCATTATTTGAGTAAAACATGTTTTCTCTTGTGTGCAGAGCAGCCGCAAATGTTTTCCTTTCAACTGGGCCCCGGTCAACATAGCCCTTGAGGCCTATCCCCTAAACTAATGACTTATTAAAGTACAATTTTTTTTCAAATAAAGTTCCCTAATTAAATGGAACTGTGAAAGTTGTTAAAATAATTATAAAACAATAAAACTGTCACCACATTATTATAGTAAAATGATCAAGGTGTCAGGTATTGTTAATTCAAGAAGTAAATAGGGACACTCTAACTATAATAAAATAATATATTTAAAAAAGTGCTCTAGTTGCATCTTGTTCCATTTGAGAGCAGTACAATCAAAAATGGAAACTGAAAAATAAACCAATAAGGGTAGATGAAATAAGATAACCGGAAGGAACCCTTCAGCAATCTTCTCTCTGCACAAACACAAGACTCAGCAACTATTCCTCCAAGAAAGCACCTTCAGAAGAATCAAAAATCAGGTGAGCAGTGACAGTACCTGGTTTTAATATTATATCTAGGAAGGAGGCACTGAAGAGGTCACAAAAGACAGTCTCACATTGCCTACACCACCCCCATCCCCAGCAACATCATGCCAGCACACCTGTTAAAAAGAGAGTCTGTGCTCCCAGGGGAATGAGAGTAAGGAGACTGTGGGACTTTGCATTGGAACTCAGGGTCATCCTATCACAGGGGAACACAGTACAGGGCAGAATTCTGTCAGTGCTCAGAGAGGGAGCATTTAGACTAGTTTCACCAAAGGAAAATCTTCTGCCCTAGCAATATAAACCGGAGCTCAGGCTAGGCCCACCATCAGCTGAAAAAAAAGTGAACTGGAGCCTGAAATAAATTTTTAAGTCAGTCAGGCCACAAAGACTGAAGTGCTTGGGCAAATCCTAAGGCTGTGCTGACTTCGAGTCTGTGAACTTGGAATTGAAGTACATGTGACCCAGTGAGATACCAGTGGTGGCAGCCAAGCCAGTGCCTTTGTCACAGCTCCCTCAATTCCAGGCAGTGTAGCTCAGGTAGAGTTTTCTTCTACTTGGGGAAAGGAAAGGGAAGAGTTCAGAAGACTTTGTTTTGCAACTTGGGTACCAGCTCGGCCACAGTAAAATAAAGTACCAAGCAGACTCCGGAACCCCTGAATCCAGGCCATAGTTCCTGAATAGCATTTCTAGACCCACCCTGGGCCAGAAGGAAACATGCAGCCCTGAAGGGAAGGACCTAGTCCTGGAAGGATTCGATACCTACTGACTAAAAGTCTTTGGGCTTTTAACAAATATCAGAGATAGCTAGGCAGCAGTGACCATGGGATTTGACTGAGACTGAGCTGGTTTCAGGTGTGACCTGGTGCAGTTCCAGCTATGGTGGCCACAAGGGAGTGCCTACGTACTCCTCCCCAACTCCGGCAGTCCTGGAAAGAGAGTGAGGGAAGAGGGAGAGACACTTGGCTTGGTAATGCAGTGAATAGTCCTGCATCTTATGCAACCACATCAAGGCAATACCACCAGGAATCTGCAAGAATCACAGCATTACTGGGTTTAGGGCACCTCCAGTGCTGATACGACTGCAGTGACAAATATTTAGATAATAGCACTCAATTCCCTTTGAATACCTGGAAATCCTTCTAAAGAAGAATGGGTTCAAAAAAGCCCATATTTTGAAGATTGGAATAAATATTGAACTACTCAAGGACCAGGCATTGATGAACATCCACAAACATTAAGAATATCCAGGAAAACAAGACTTCATGAAACTACATAAAAAAGGTACCAGTGAACAATACTGGAGTGATAGAGATATGTCACTTTTCAGAAAAAGAATTCAAAATAGCAGTTCTGAAGAAGTTGAATGAACTTCAACACAATACAGAGAAGGAATTCAGAAGCCTATGAGAGAAATGAACAAAGGGATTGAAATAAAAAAAAAATCAAGCATAAATTCTGGAACTGAAAAATTCAATTGACAGACTGAAAAATGAATCATAGTTTTTCAACAGCAAAATTGATCAAGCAGAGGAAAGAATTAGTAAGCTTGAAAGCAGGCTGAAAATACACAGTTAAAAGAGAAAAACATTTTTAGAAAGGAAGAACACCTACAAGATGCAGAAAATAGCCTCAAAAGGGCAAATCTAAGAGTTATTGGCCTTAAAGAGGAGATAGAGAGAGAGATTGGGGTAAAAGTTTATTCAAAGAAATAGTAACAGAGAACTTTCCAAACCTAAAGAAAGACATCAATATTTGGATGAAAGAAGATCACAGAACACAAAGCAGTTTTAACCCAAATAAGATTACATAAAGGTTTTTAATAATCAAGGTCCCAAAGGTCATGGAAAAAGAAAAGATCCTAAGGGAAGCAAGAAAAAAGAAAATAATAAGATATAAAGAAGCTCTGAAATGTCTGGCAGCAAACTTCCCAGTGGAAACCTTACAGGCCAGGGGAGAGTAGCATGACATATTCAAAGTGTGGAAGGAAAAAACCTTCACCCTAGAATATCATATCTTCTGAATATGTCCTTCACACATGAAGGAGAAATAAGGATTTTTCCATGTAAACAAAAGCTGAGGGATTTCATCAACACAAGACCTGTACTATAAAAAGTGTTAAAAGGAGTCCTTCAATTTGAAAGAAAAGAACATTAATTAACAATAATAAATTATCTGAAGGTATAAAACTCACTGTTAATAGTAGACACACAAATAAAAAATATTGCTGTAAATTACAGTGTACAAGCCAATTATATCTTGAGTAGAAAGACTAAAAGATAAACCTATCAAAAATAACTACAACTACTTTTTGAAAAATAGATAGTATAAAAAGATATGGATGGAAACAACAAAAAGTTAAAAGGTGGGTGTTTGGAGTTAAAGATTAGAATTTCTATTAGATTTTTCTCTGCTTGTTTGTTTGTAAGCAGAGTTGTCATATGTCTGACATAATTGGTTATAAAATGTTTTCACAAGCCTCATGGTAACCTAAAATCAAAACACCACAACAAATAAATAAAAAATGAAAAACAAGAAATTAAAACACACTACCAGAGAAAATAACTTTTAACAAAGGAAGACAGAAAGAAAATAAAAAAGAAAGAGAGGAACACAAAATAACCAGAAATCAAATATTAATAACAACATGGCAGTAGTAAATCCTTAGCCATCAATAATAATATTGAATGTGAATGTACTAAACTCTCCAATCAAAAGCCATAGAGTGAGTGAATAGATTAAAAAACAGACACACAAACAAAAAAACCAAGAACAAACTATATGTTGTCTGCAAGAAACGCACTTCACCTATAAAGACACAGATAGACTGAAAATAAAGGAATTGAAAAAGATATTCCCTGCAAATGGGAACCAAAGTCAAGCAAGAGTAGCTATACTTTTATGAGATCAAATAGATTTTAAGACAAGAAAACTGTAAAAAGAGACAAAGAAGGTCATTATGTAATGATAAAGGGGTCAATTCAGCAAGAGTATATAATAATTCTAAATATATATGCACCCAACACCAGAGGACCCAGATATATACAATAAATATTATGAGAGCTAAAGAGAGAGATAGATCCCAATATGATAATTTTTGGAGATGTCAACATTCCATTTTCAGCACTGGACAGGTCTTCCAGGCAGAAAATCAACCAAGAAACATTAGACTTAACCTGTACTATAGAGCAAATAAAGTTAATAGATATATTCACATTTCATCCAGCAACTGCAGAATATACATTTTTCTCCTCAGCTCATGGATCATTCTCAAGGACAGAACATATGTTAGGCCACAAAATAAGTCTTAAAAAATTCAAAAAAAATGAAATCATAGCAAGTATTTTTTGTGACTACATGGAATAAAAGTAGAAATAAACAACAAGAAAAACATTAGAAAATATACAAACACATGGAATTTAAACAATATGCTCCAGAATGGTCAGTGGGTCAATGAAGAAATTAAGAAGCAAATTTAAAAATTTCTCAAAACAAATGAAAATGAAAGCACAACATATTAAACATTTTGTTGGGATACAACAAAATCAGTAATGAGGAAAGTTTATAGCAATAAGTGCCTACATCAAAATGTAACCATAATGTTTGTACCCTCGTAATACCCTGAAATAAAAAAAAAGAAAATATAAGGCACAGAACGTGATCTGTAAGAATTCTTATCTGAAATATGTAAAGAACTAATATGAATCAATAAAATAAAAAGTTACCTATCAAAATAGAGAGATAAAGTTCATGTACAGGCAATTCCTAGAGGAGGAGACCCAAACGGTGGGTGTGCTTGTGTGTTTATCTGAAAGTGTGCTCAATTCCAACAGTAATTAAATACATGTAGATAAAAACCATATGAAAAAATCATTTTATGCCTCCATAAAATTGGCCAAATTAAAAATTCTCTCTCTCTCCCCCCATATATATGGTGGTATATATCAATGTCAATGCTTGTTGCAACACTGCTATAAGAGCAAAATACCCATTAAAAGATGAATTAACAAACCGGTTCTGGAAGGGCGGGTTGAGACCATCTATGGTTTAAGCCATGTTTTCTTTCTTGAACTAAATACATAGTGTATGAATGTTCACTCCAGGTTCTTTACTCCTTTTAGTATATTGAAATATTTTATAATCATTTAAAAAATAAAAACAAGGTGTTAGTATAAAATGAAAGAAGAAGAAATTCTGAAATTAAATTCCTGTCTTTTATTTATAACTTATATGAGCCTGAGAAAAGTTACCTAACTTCTGTTAGCTTGTCATTTCCCACTGGTACACTTTTATAATAATTATACCTCTTCTACCACTCACCAAATTTATAGGGAACTCAATAAAATAACGCTTTTAAAAGCGATTCGTAAGTTAAAAAGTCAAAAAAATAGTAGTTTTCTTATAATTATGTTGTTGCTATTACAATTACAATAAAAATAATTAGTATAAAAAAGTAGGAAATCTTCAAAAAAACAATCTAATGATGCATCTCAAAAAACTAGAAAAATAAGAGCAAACCAAACCCAAATTATCAAAAGAAATGAAATAATAAAGATCAGAGCAAAAATAACTCAAATTGAAACCAAAAATAAGAAGAAAAAACAAAAGATCAATGAAATGAAGTTGGCTTTTTGTAAAGATAAGCAAAATTGACACACCTGTAGCCAGGCTAAATAAAAAAAACAAGAGAGAAAGACTCAAATAAATAAAATCAGAGATAAAAAAGGAAACATTACAGCTAATACTGCAGAAACCCAAAGGCTCATTACAGAGTACTATGAGCAGCTATATGCCAATAAATTGGAAAACCTAGAAGAAATATATTCCTAGACATATACAACCTACCAAGATTGAGCCAAGAAGAAATTCAAAACCCAAATAAACCACTAACAAATAATAAGACAGAAGTGGTAATAAAAGGTCTCCCATCAAAGAAAAGCCCAGGACTTGATGGCTTTACTGCTGAATTCTACCAAGCATTCAAAGAACTAATATCAATCCTACTTAAACTATTTCAAAAAATCAATGAGGAAGGAATACTCCCAAACTCATTCTATGAGGCCTGTATCACCCTGAAACCAAAAAAAAAAAAAAGGAAAGAAAACTATAGGCCAACATCTTTGATGAACTTGATCCAAAAATTCTCAACAAAATACTAGCAAATTGAATTCACAACACATTAAAGAGATTATTCATCATGATCAAGTAGGATTCATCTCAGGGATGGAAGTATTGTTCAACATATGTAAATCAACCAATGTGATACATCATATCAACAGAACAAAGGACAAAATCCATATGATCATTTCAATTGATGCTGAAAAAACATTAAGTTAAATTAAATTCAACATCCTTTTATGATAACCCCTGCCCCTCAAACACTGCGTATAGAAGGAAGATAACTCAACATGACAAAAGTCATATATGACAGACCCACAGCTAGTATTATACTAAATGGGGAAAAACTGTAAACTTTTCCTCTAAGATCTGGAGTAAGACAAGGATGCCCACTTTAATCATTGTTATTCAACATAGCAATGGAAGTTCCAGCTAGAGCAATCAGACAAGAGAAAAAAATAAAGGGCATCCACATTGAAAAAGAAGAATTAAAATTATCCTTTTTTCATAGATGATATGATATTATATCTAGAGAAACTTAAAGACTCCATAAAAAAAAAAACCTACTAGAACTAATAAACAAATTCAGTAAAGTTGTAGGATACAAAATCGATATACAAAAATCAGTGGCATATCTGTATGCCAACAGCAAACAATCTGAAAAGGAAGCCAAGAAAATAATCCCATTTCCAATAGCTACAAATAAAATAAAATACCTAGGAATAACTTAATGATAGAAATGAAAGATCCCTACAATGAAAACTATAAAATATTGATGAAAAAAATTGAAGAGGACACAAAAAATTGAAAGATATTTCATGCTCATGGACTGGAAGAATCAATATGCTTAAAATGTCTGTACTACTCAAAGCAATCTACAGATCCAACAAAATCCCCATCAAAATACCAATGACATTTTTCATGGAAACAGAAAAAAAAAAATCTCAAAATCTACATGGAAGCACAAAAGACCCAAAATAGCCAAAGCCATCTTCAGTAAAATAACAAAACTGGAAGAGTCATATTACTTGACTTCAAGTTATACTACAGATCTGTAGTAACTAAAACGGAATGGTACTGGCATGAAAACAAACACATAGAATAGAACAAAATGGAACAGGATAAATCTGTCTATAGTGAACTTATCTTTGACAAAGATATCAAGAGTATATACGTTGGGAAAAGGACAGTCTCTTCAATAAATGGTGCTGGGAAAACTCAATATCTTTATGCAGAAAAATGCAACTTGACCCTTATTTCTTGCCATATACAAAATTTAAATCAAAATGGATTAAACATTAAACATTTAAGACCTGAATCTGTGGAACTACTAAAAGAAAACATTGTAAAAACATCTCGGGACATTAATTTGGGCAATAATTTCTTGAGGAATAATCCCAAAGCAGAGACAACCAAAGCAAAATTGGACAAATGGTATCACATCAAGCTTCTGCACAGCAAAGGAAACAATCAATGAAGTGAAGAAACAATCCACAGAATGGGAGAAAATATTTGCAAACTACCCATCTGACAAGGGATTAATAACTACAATATATAAGGAGCTCCAACTACTCAATAGGAATAAATCAAATAATCTGATCGAAAATAGACAAAAGATCTGAATAGACATTTCTCAGAAGAAGACATACAAATGGCAAACAAGTATATTAAAAAATGCTCACTATCAGTCATCAGAGACATGCAAATCAAAACTATAGTGAGATATCATCTCACCCCAGTTAAAATGGATTTTATGAAAAAGATAGTCAATAATGAGTGATGGCATGGACGTGGAGAAAGAAATCCCTCATACGATGTTGGAGGGAATGGAAATTATTGCAACCTCTATGGAGAACAGTATGGAGGTTCCTCAAAAAACTAAAAATATAACTACCATAAGACCTAGTAACCCCACTGTTAGGTATATATCCAAAAGAAGGAAATCCGATATATTGAAAAGATATCTGCATTCCCATATTTATTGCAGCACTATTAACAATAGCTAAGATATGATATCAACCTAAATGTCCATCAATGAATGAATGAAGAAATTGTGGTAATATACACAATGGAATATTATTCAGCCATGAAAAAGAATGAAATCCTGCAATTTGCAACAACATGGATGGAAGTGGAAAAAATCATGTCAAGTGAAATAAGCCAAGCACTGAAAGACACATCTTGAATACTGTGATTTACATGTGGGAGCTAAATATTAAAACAATTGATCTCATGAAGATAAAGAGTAGAATAATGGCTACCAAAGACTGGGAAGTATAGGAGGAGGGTGGGATAAAACGCAGATGGTTAATGGGTGCAAAAATATAGTTAGGTAGGTAGATAGAATGAACAATATTTGACAGCAAAACAAAGTGACTATAGTAAACAAGAAATTAAGGTATACTTTAAAATAACTAAAAGAGTGGAATTAGAATGTTTCTAACACAATAAATGATAAATGCTTGAGGTGATGGATCTCCAACTGCCCTGATTTTATTAATACACATTGTATGCCTGTATCAAAACATCATATGTGCCATATTAATATATGCAATCATGTACCCATAATTAAAATTTAAAAAAGCTACAAAATGACAGATGAAGAAACCATGGTTCAAGGACACAATAAGGGTCAGATTGAAAACTTAGGACATACTGTTGTCCAAAACCACATGAATTCCTATAGCTTATCACTCTTTAATGATAAACATAAGTATGAAAAGCATTCTATTGACCCAGGAAAGGAGGAGAAAGACAGTAGCATTTATGTGAATATTGTGCCATTATATATATTATATTGGAATATCGGCAGTAAATCATGATATATTTATCTATGCAGCAATAGTCTTGTGAAAAATAAAATACATAAATGCATGCAAAATAAAAGTAAACTAATAAAAGGAAGAATGCTGTAGCAGGACATTGAACCAAAAATGGAATGAGTTGTCCTGACAGATGTCAACCCCTCGAAAACTTTCCCCTTCAACAAGAGGCTCCTGATCCTTCCAGAGGTTATTATGGATTTCTGTTTTGTGCAGAGAACAGTTTAGATTAGTAATAATGTCTTTTCCAACTATAAGAAGTTATGATTCAGAGACACAGAGATTTTTCTTTAAAATCTGGAAGCCCTCCTTCTCATTAATCCAAGGTGTTAAACACCAGCGCTGAATCCAAGAATAATATAAATGATAATAAAAAACTCTGTGATGTAAAATATGTAAAAATACTAAAGACAACTTAACCTAGCATACGTTCATCTGAATCCCCTTGCAGACTTTGGAACATTTATGATGTGTTCTTTTAACTTCCACTAATTCACTCCATTGACCATTCAGGACTACGGTATTGAGAGTATTGTACATAGACAATGAAAGAAGAATATCAACTTAAGTATGAGAAGGGAAATAGGAGAAAAGTTGGTAGAATTAAAAAACAGTAACATGGAATGGAAGGCACAGTGGGAGAATCAAGATGCAATAAGTCTTGTGCAGGTGAGACTCTCACATAGCAAAACACCCTTCATAGTGTTCTCGATTTTGTCCAAAAATCATTTGCTCTTGTGGAGAAGCAATTAAAATACTACTTTTCTAAAGCTGTCTTGATAATTTTTAGTTTAATAAGTGGTAATAAATAATTTAAAGATCCCTCTAGAATGACAGTCCTAATTGACATTTTCCAAGTGATGTCGCCGTGATTGTGGTTGTAACGACCCTTCCTTCACTCAAGGTCCAACTCTAAAATCGTGACCTACAAGATCTTGCACTTGTCCTACCAGGCTCTCCTGGCAAGTAGACATTCAGCCTCCCCATCTTAATTGGCTCTCTGATGACAGCTCTGCCTTTTCTGAGCATTGTTTGGTAGTTATAACACTGAACTTGATGAAGAAAAGGGAAATGTCATTTTGCAATTAATGTAAAAGCAAAAGTTAAATTTTAAATGCTACTTAAACATACAATATCAAGAGAGGTACATTCTGACATTTTGAGACACCTAATGGTCATCACAGATGTCGATATTTTGTCTCAGGTATTTCATTTAGTGTTTCTTTTATCTCGTTTTAAATCCACGAATAATATTTTTTGTAGTTTATGTTTTCCTAAAGAATTGTACCTCTAAAAAGTTTCAAATACATACAGACAAGCATAAATACATATTTATATGTATATAAAGCCCAACATTCACACTTTAACCTTTTCAAAGCCTGCCAACAATTCGTGAATGCATGTGTTTTATTCAACCAAACTCTCAGAGCTTTCTTGTTTTATGCCCAAGGCTTAGCGAGTGGAGTTTCAAAGCATCTAGCTTTAATGTTTTTTGATTGACATGGAATTTTTTGCTTACTTCAAAGATTTTTTTTTGTTAGCTTCACCTTTTCTTATATTTTTTCTTGTTCATAATCACAAAGCTATGTAAGTTCTTTGTGGATTAATACATATTGTCATTTATTTAAACCCCAGTACCGAGTGGGGTATATTTCAAAGAATAGGAAGAGAAAGACCTTGCTAAATGTATATAGAATTGTTTAATAATCATTTTTCTTCTTTTAATACATTTAAATATGAAAAGATAATAGATGCAAATGAAGAGCTGACAGTAAAGAACTACTAGTGTATTTATAATTAAGTTTAAGAAAAGCTTCTGTTTTCACTGCCTTATGATTGTTATTCAAGCCAACCAAAGCTTCATATTTAAAAAACACCAAGATTGTCTCTCACTTCAACTCTTTAAGAAAGTTAAAAGGAAAAGAGAATTAATTTTAAAATCCAGTATGCCTGTAGCGTGGATTATGGTCATGAAATGTGATTATGTTGATAACTACTGGCTTTGTTGGATATCACATAATCCTAATGAAGAATACTAGACTTAGAATCAAGAGATCTGTATTCTAATCCATGTTATGAAATTAATTAGCTGTGTGACCTTGAACAATTAATCTAAACTCTCTGAGCCTCAGTGTCTCTGTCTACAAAGTCATATTGGACCACGTAATTTTCTGACGCTGTAATAATGAAAGTCAAATTATTATTCTTAAATGGAAGAGTGAGAGAGAAAGAGAGAAGAGAGAGAGATCATTTAATTTTCTTATAGTCAATTAACTTCCAGGACCTTAACTCAACAACAGTCGAGATTTGGCTGAGGAAAGACATGAGTAATTTGAGATGCTGCTTCGGCTAATATAAAAAGGAATGGTTTTCCGGTGAAAAGCCAGTTATCTGCCCCAGAATCTCTGGGAAGGGATTATCTGACTCACCTCTAGAATGGAGAGAGGAAAAACTATATCTGGACCTCAGCCCTTTATTATATGCAAGGAGATTAACAGGCAAATCAGGTATGAATATTAACAATTCTAACTAACTGCACAAGAAATGGTTATAGCTAAATATATTTCTCCTGCCATTCCTCTTCCCATCAAAGTAGTACTCACAAGGATGCCTGAGAATTAAGTTCTAGGAAGTTTCTTTATCTCCTTCTTGGATATTTGATATCATAAATGATAATAGTTGTATATAGTATTCATTAGATTGAGTGTTTATTGGGAATAATTTTAGAAGATCTAGGAGAAGTGGCAAAGTCTAATAGCTGAGTACAGCCGTAGGAGCTGGACTACCTGAATTGTAAACATGGCTTTGCTCCTGACTGGCTGTGAGACAGACTATGGGTTGCTGGAATTTGTATGCAACTTCTCTGTGCCTTGGTTTCATGCTCTGTAAATACTAGTACCACGGTTATATTGACATATAATACTAAGACATAATATTAAATAAAGTAACTGATATATATATATATAGATAGATATTATATTATCATCGTCTTCATCATCATTATTAAGCATCCAGCACAATGCCTGGCGAAGTGTGAATGCCTAATAAGTGGTATCACCATGTACCATCTGTACCATGTACAGATCATTTCTATATAATACAGGACTGTGGGAACTGTTATTGGAGTTAGAGCAGGGATAATTTGGCATAGAATTTGACCACGGTTTCTGTCCTCTATAATACTGTAAGATTCTTGAGGGAATAGGGACTACTTCAGATACATTTTTGTTTTGGAAATCCTGACAGCAAGAGCATTTATTTATAATTGCCCTTTTCTTTTTCATAGCAAAACAGATATCAGAAAATTATCTTGAAAAACCTGACAAGAACTAGAAAGAACTGGAAAGTAGCCTTTAGTACTTGAGAGCCAGCTCTGAAAAACATTCTTCAAAAAATAGGGACCTCAGTCCTACAATCACTGAATTCTGCCAACAATCACAAGAGCTCGGAAGAAGACATCCATTTCCAGGGAAGGATGCAGACTGGCTGAGCATCTTCATTTCAGCCTTATGAGACCTTGAGCCCTCAGCGGTGCTATTCCCAGATTTCTGCCATACAAAACTGTGAGGTAATAAATGGGTATTATTTTAAGCCACTAAGTTTGTGGTAATTTGCTACACAGTAATAGAAACCTAGTGCAAGTACTGAAAAGTTGTCATACTCAGTGCTTGATTCAAGTCTTCCAAAGTTTTAATTTTTACTTAAAAGCTCAAATTGTATAACAAACACTACCAATTGAGAAGCTTATGTAATTCATTTGGAGAAAAAGTGTACCAAAAAATCTAAGCTTCAGTAACCACAGTTTTCCAGTCATTGTTTTTTTTTCAAGTAACAAGTAAAAAACATCCACGTTTTATACATCATTGCTTTCGCGTCATCAGCAAAAATGTCGGCATAGTAAAAAAGGCAAATAATGTTTTCCTATCATTATGAAAAAAATTTCAATCCTCAAACCACCCGAAATTCTCTCAGGCATTCCATGGGTTTGTGAACTACACTTAAAGATTGTCGGCTTAAGACAAAGATATATCTGTCGAAAGCAACAGCAATAGCAGATTGATGAGGTTCCAGAGTCTCCCTCTTTGAGCTTAGCAGTCAAATTATCTCCCAGGCTTTTGGACTGCTACGGCGGGGCTGTAAAGTCCAGGGATCATGTAACTCAAATAGAGACAGCATCAGAGTGGGTATGCATGTGACTTATAGTACTTTCAGTGCCATGGGATTTGGTTATGTGGTGGGTCCAGCATGACTCAGAAACATTCTCACTAGATTTGCAAAATACCAGAATCATACTTCTCAATTAACTGGCATATCCTGCCAGTGTCATAGCTTGCACATACGATTTCATTTTTACCCTGAAATGGTTTTTATTGTATTTAACTCTTGTGAACTTTTAGCAAGTTTTATGATCCGTAAATGATGATTAGCTAAGCTTTTCTAGACATTATCTTGCCACATACAAATCTGAAAATCAATATTGTGAATTACATAAATATTATAGGTAGATATCAAATAGGAGACATAAGATATTTTATGACCTTACCGACTCATATTATTCACACAGGCATTTATGTGAGTCTGTGATCAGGACACGTTTATTTAGAAGAGGGATAATAATTCTATTTTTTAAAGTATATTCATGATGCAAATTAAAAGCATTCAAAGTTATCCTGACTTTTAGTCCCACAGCAATGAATATAAAAGGATTAAATGAAGAGTTCTTTTTCTTTTTTTTTTCTTTAGTTTATTGCTATTTCTATTGTAATTTTTGGCTTCTATATTAAAAGTACTAATAAAAATTGACATGAGATATTCATTACACAGAGATAAGGAAGCTCTAGAATGGATTTGTAAATTCTTGGAAAGAAAACAATGTGGAAATTGAGGACTAGTAGGAAGTGTAAAAAATAAGAGATGTGATTATATCATCACAGGATTACATTTGGATCTTTGAACCAGAATAAACTCTATCACTTAGTTAATAGGTATTGAATACTTATTGAACTTTTATTAAAACTAATAATCTTTTTACCTTTTTTCCCTATTCATCTCACATCTTAAAAAGACATCATATTCATATCGTACACTCCAGAAACCAAGTACCTCACCTGAACTGTGACACGCTAGCAATTCTACTGAGCAACACACTCAAACCCACTTTTACTTTGTTTTACTTTTTGGTTTTTTGAAATAAAAGTCATACAAAATAACATATATAAGATAATATTAGCCATTTTAAATTGAAAAATTTAGTGACTTTTAGTATATTCACAATGTCTTGAACCACTGTCTCTTACCTAGGTGCAAAACATTTTTACCACTCTATTTTTTAACAGCTTTATTGGGATATAATTGACATACCAAAAAAACTGCACGTTTAATGTATACGGTTTGATGAATTTGAGTATATGCATACACCCATGATATTATCACTGCAATTAAGGTAATAAACATATCAATCATCGTAAAAAGGTTTTTTTGTGTGCCCCCCCACCTTTTTTTTTTTTTTTTGAGACAGAGTCTCACCCTGTTTCCCGGGCTAGAATGCTGAGGCATCAGCCTAGCTCACAGCAACCTCAAACTCCTGGGCTCAAGCGATCCTACTGCCTCAGCCTCACGAGTAACTGGAACTACAGGCATGCGCCACCATGCCCGGCCAATTTTTTGTATAATTTTTTTAGCTGTCCAGCGAATTTCTTTCTATTTTTTTAGTAGAGATGGGGTCTCGCTCTTCCTCAGGCTGGTCTCGAACTCCTGAGCTCAAACAATCCACCCGCCTCAGCCTCCCAGAGTGCTAGGATTATAGGTGTGAGCCACGGCGCCCAGCCAGTGTGTCCTCCTTTTTTATAGGAAGAATATTTAACATGCAATCTACCCTCAACAAATTTTCAAGTGCACAACGTTGCGTTGTTAACTGTAGGCACTAGGTTGTACAGTAGATCTCTAGAACTTACTGATTTTCAATAATTTTTAATGTGCCGAGCTCCAAGCCTTTTTGATTCTTGAAATCTATGAGACAATGAGATGCACAGGGACTCTATGGGGGTGACTGCTGTCCATCATTTCCTGCCAAAGCCAGGCTTCTAGTAACAATTGCCACAGTGGGTGATTTTGGTGTCTATAACACAATCAAAATACACATATCTATAAGGTTTGCTGGACATTAAAATTACATTGAAGCTCTATGAAAATACAACAGAAGACAGTAAATTTCATTATCTAACTAAATTATTGCTCAGTAATTCTCTTAACCAAACACAGAACACACATACACACACACATACACATACATATACACACACGCAATTAATTATCTTGGTCAACTTAAAATAAAATCCTTGATTTCACCCTGTTAAATTCTGCATGTGGAAGAAGATATTTACTTTTTGTCCCTAT
>CAUYSK010041403.1:0-74506 GCA_963575035.1 Avahi laniger | reverse complement strand
GAGAGAGAGAGAGGTTTCCCCAACCCTAGGTCTACAGATTCAAGAATCCTGTTACTTATATTTTACATCTCTGCTGGCCAAGGGTCTCTCAGACAGTGAATGACCAAAACAACATGCTCATCAGATGAAGGGAGATCCTCTCATAAAATCTTAAAAGTCAGCTCCAGAGTCGGCCCTCTCATGAAACCCTCCACAGTGTCTCCCACCCTAGTCCGTGTCAGAATTAAACGTTCCTTTGGGTGTTTAGAGTACATGGCTTCTTTCACTATAGCACTCAGAACACACACTTGGCCATATAATATGCCTGCTCCTGCGTGTTTCTGTCCCCAGTCATGCACTGCATTTATTTAAGGCCTGCTGTGTGCCACTGTGCTAGCAGCTTGACTGACTTGTATCATCTCTAATCCACGTAGCGGCCCTTCCATGTAGATACTGCTATTAATACTCCCATTTTAAAGATGAGAAAACTGTGACATACAGAGATTAAATTAATCCACAGTGGGTAGGAAGCTGAGCTACGATGTTGTTTGTAAGGTAATATTAAATACTTCTGCTCCTCCCCTGGTGTTTTCCTTCAGGAGAAGGGAAACCCATCCACGGACCCTAACACTCCAAGCTTCTCTCCACCCCTTGCTCCCTCCTCCCCAGGTCTCCGTGATGGTTTAGTCTCGAAGGAGAACCCAGACAGCAATTTCCTCTTCCCTTCTCTTCCTTTCCCTTTCATTCCTCTCATGTATGGAGCACAAAGTTCTCCTCTTTCTCTAATCACCGTATGTCTTTTGGGAGTAGCCCCAATTCCTGTGGCCAAAGGCATGGGGGACTGTAGTTTGGGAGACAAAACCTCAAACCCACCAATATCTGGCATAGGACATCAGTAATCTTAGGAAAGAAACAGAAGTAAAACTCCAGGGGACTAAAATATACATGGAGTGCCTGAGCCAGAGAAGTGGCTTTGAGCCTGGGATTTTAGTGTATGAGCAGGTGTTTCAACCTTGGAAGTTCTAGAGGCTCATACACAATGGTTAATACAATTGTGTAGTTAGATTTTGACCTCTGCAGCTTGGGCAGAAGCTTTGAGCCTTAGGCTACACAGTATTTTGACCTTGGTAAGTGACTACAGCTTATGCCTGTTTTATCCACAGACTGTTGACTGCTTACAGAGAGGCAGGGTTGCTCACACAGTGCCAAAAGCTGATAATGTACATAGGCTTCATCAAAAGAGCAAGGCAGTGCAAGGATTATCAAAGACACGGGGGACCACATGGCCACCAAAAAGTACAAGGGCTCCAGCCAAATATAGTTTGCACAGGTGTCCTCCATAGATGGTGTCACCTGGAGCCAACACTGACCCTGCAGGCCTCAGCAAAGGCGTGGGCCATTAGCAGGTGAGGGTGGCCTCTGGGTCGAAGTGCACCAGTGTGCCCTTGACCTACACAGGTGCAGACTTTCCTAATCAGGCACTGCTAAAGCAATGATTCCAGGTAGAAACCAGCTAATCATCTCCCCAGACCACAGTCCTCAAAGTATGGCCCATAGACAATTAAGGGATCCCCAGACCCTTTTAGGGGATCTGCCGGATCAAACCTATTTTCATAATAATAGTAAGATGGTATTTTTGTTGCTATTGTTGATATTTGCACTGTTGGTGCAAGAGCAAGGGTGAGTAAACTGCTGGCCCTTAGTACAAATCAAGGCATGGCACTGATGGGGTTCAGGACACGCTGCCCCATCAGTGCCATGACATTTGAGGAGACAGCAGAAACAACAGCGGAAGTTCTCTCTCATCTTTCCCACCCTTCTTCCCTAAATCAAGCCATAAATTCTAAAGTTCTCTGACCTTCTAAAGCAGGTATATGATCCTCATGTGAGGATCATACCTATTCCCCTATACCTAGAGGAAAGGAACATCCTTATCTCTGAAGACACAGGGACACAGAGAAGTTGAAAAGGCCTTGCTAAGTTCCCCCCATTTATTACCATTAGATCACATCCCTTTTGTTCAATCATACTTCTCCACGACTACCCACCTCTTCATCAAACTTAGCATAAAAATACACAGGTGTCCCTGTTTCTTTGGGGCTTTATTTCCTTATGAAGGCTCTCATGTCACATAAAGTAAAACTTATTAAATCAATTTGCATGCTTTTCTCTTGTTAATCTGTCTTTTGTTATGGGGACCTCAGCCATGAACCTTGAGATGGTCCAGGGAAAGACATTCCCTTCTCGCCCCTCCAGCACCCAACTGTATTAGCAGTGAATTCTTCATCACCATGCACTCACAAAAAAATTTTTAAAGGCACTTTCACTGAAGAATATCCTTGGTGAAACTGTAAAAATTGTTAATTTTATTAAATCTTATCCATTGAGTACATGTCATTTTAATATTCTGTATGACAAAATGGGAAATTTGCATAGATTACCTTTGCAATTTACCAAAGTTCAAAGGTTGTTTTGAGGGCAAGCACTGTGCAATTATTTGGAATAAGAGCTGAATTAGTCTTTTTCTTCTTTTATTTAAAAATGAGCATCTTTCTACTTAAAGGAACCAAGTTTATAATTGTTCAAATTTGGGTATTTGACAACTATTTGCTCAAAAACGAACAAGGAGAGCCTGTCAGTTCTAGCAAAAGCACCGACAATAATTGCTGCCAATAATAAAAGTCAAGCATTCAAGTGAAAACTAGAATTTTTTTTTTTTTTTTGAGGAAAAGGAAAGGGGAGTTTATTAATATGCCGGGAAATGAGGAGGCTGTTAGATTCCCTTCTCAAAGTACCAGCCTCCTGCTTCTGAGCAGAAGTACAGTGCTTTTAAAGGTTCTGAATAATCCCATAGTTCATCTTTGGCTAAGACAATCTTGTGACCTCCACCTGGATTCATCTCATCTTCAGCTAAGATGATCTTGTGACCTCTGCCCAACTAATCCCATCTTCTGCTGCACCAAGAACTGAGGACACTCCCCTTCCCATCTCAACTGCTGGCCTGAGGCAGGGATGCAGGTCCTAGTTCTCCAAAAGGAATGGGGGATGCTTTAGAGAGACATAAAACATTTCTGCCATTTCTTTCAAGCCATTTCTTCTGTTACATATTCCCGCTGTCAATATTACCCTCCCATATATATGAGAGGAGGGGCAATGTAGTTCCTGCAGAATTGGGATGATGTTTTAGATGGAAGGTTTAGACTTACATATGCCATTGAAAAGCTTTGGCAGTATATTTCCAACAACAGATGACCAGGTGGGAAAAGGTCATAAGCAATAACTACAACAGTGAAGACTGACAAGGCCAAATGGACTGCTGCTTTGCACTCAGTGTCCAATACAGGGCTGGGTTAGAAAGGAACATGGGACCTCTGAGTACAGAGCTGTTAGTTGTACCCTGTGGGTGATCTAACACACTGGCTTCTGCAAATTCGGAAATCATATACAGCACTGAACAAGGTTTAGGATGATAAATCCAGCAGCAAGACAGATTAACAAAAGAGGCAATATCCTGGAGAAATCCTCACTATGAAGTTGCTCTCCATCCTATAGATAAAACAAATTAGCAAAAATATCAACATTTGTATTTTTCCCTTTTCCTTTAATAGGTACTTTAGATTGCCTGAATGTTGGCCCCTCCACTGGGGGCTTGGGTCCTCTTCTTCCTGATGTGATGGACTCAAGGTTTTCATTTCTGGCAATTCCAACAAGGTATGCGCTATTAGAGGCACTTCAGAGGGTCTCTTTCACGTATTTGTTTCCAAGTGGGGCAGAGACCTGAAAGAGGCAAACTCATACATAGTGGTTAGCATCTGACCCACTCATTGGACATATTGCTTTACTCTGTTCTCTTTACTCATGCTATATTACCACTCTTATTTCAGGGTGCTAGAAATAGTCTTTCATAAACTATTTTGGGCGGCTTAATTAAAGCCTGCTTCGAAAGGGCCACCCTGATCCAGAGGAGGGCAAGCGGCAATACCATATCCTACTTTATATGAGTTTCCTGCATCAATTCTAGGGCTTTGCTTACTTGTTGGGTTACCTCTGCCACAAAGGAGAGTTCATTATCATTCTTTCAAAATTCCCAGGGCTTTGTGGAGTGTGCTTCTGGATCCTGTTGAGGATGGGGTGTCTGTTGATATAATCCAAGGTGATATAATCCAAGAAAGTGGGGTGTAAGTCTAATAACATCCTGTCACCTGCCCTTGCACAGTCAAGGCTCCTATGGGGTACTGCCACAATGGAAACTGCCCTGCCCCTGCTACGGGCACCCTCTGGCCAAATTCAGTTCCCTGATGGGTAGGGAGAGACCATTCCCAACCCTGAGTCATAACCTAATGGACATGGGATTGAAGAATTAGTTCAGGCAGTGCCCTCCCCAGCCCTAGTCATGGTGCCAAGATGGCGGCAGCAGCAGGTGTTCCTTTCCCCTTACTGTGTGCCACTCGGGGGTGGGCCACATGCACTGGTCCTCCCTCTGGCTGTGGCCCCCCACCTTTCCCTGGCTGGCTGTGGGGGTTCTGGCAGGGGCAAGAGGACCTAATTTATCAAAAATCATACAAACACGGATCATTTTGTATACCATAAACAATGAGTTTATCTCAAGCAGAGAGCATGAGACTCAACATTTTAACGCTATAGAGGCAGGTTGACCATTTGAGCTCTGAATTTTAAAAGAACCAACAGCTCAGAATAAACAACAGTCCATTAACTGCCACTTTTCCTCACATTCTGTACAAGCAGTACCAACCACCACTTTTCCTCACACATCAGACAAGTGGTATCACAATGATCTTTAGACATAGAGACAAAAAATCACAATCAAACACAAACAGTAGAGGGAACTCCCAATACAATCTAAAATGCCATAGCCTATCAATCAAATGGGAATTTTTATTTAACAGCCACTTCCCCTCATACTCCAGCACGTACACTGGATTACAACAACACCATTCTCTTTACACATAGGTTCGTAGCTACAAGTTAATCATTCAGCCAAAGATTTTCCCAAGGGACTTTAAGATAGAACTTCCTTATGTTGCAAAAAAACTCACAAATAATGACACAGGGGATACAAAAATGCCAGGGCCTATCAAACAAATGGGAATCCAAAGGGCATATACACCACCCCAACTGGAAGGTTCAAAACCCTCCCCAATGGGTGGCCTAATCCTCCCATTCCTTGGGAAATTCACCCCAAATGGTGACCTAGTTCCCCCATTCCCTGGGAACCACAAATGAGCTCCAAATTCAAACTAGGTTCCCTAGTTCCACTCAACCTCGTGACTTCCACCCCCAAAATGTGCCTGAAAATAAACAAAGCCAATAGGAAGGTCTGAAAAATCCCTGTATGGGTAGAATTAGGATCTTGGCACATGGGTTGGGGAACTGACCCAACAAAACGGCTGATGTCCAGATGTTTCCAAATCCATTTCCTTCTCCTCAACTCAGTTCAGTTTGTGGGGAGCTGCATCTACTTCAGGGAGACAGAGATGGGAGTTCCCCAGAGCCAAAATAGGCTTGGGCAGCTACTGGGGCCATCTCTTGCCCTCTCACCTCAAAAAGAAGTTGCTCCTACCCATGAAGACCCATGGCTTTGATCCGGGGTTGCTCCCTGCCTCTTTATGGCGTGCCATTCCACCGGGGTGCCGATGGCCCCCACGAGGATGCCACATTCCGTTACTGAAAGTCCTGCACTTGTCTCCAAGGCTACATCAGAAGAACAGAACGAGGACAAGTGATTTGACAAGAAGGAAAGACGAGTTTATTAATTTGCTGACAAATAAGGAGGCTGGCAGGCTCCCATCTCAAAGTATCAGCATCCTGAAAATTAGAATTTTAAAAAACACATGTTCACCACCATGAGCTTGATGGCTTCCCAATTCTTAAAGATTTTTCTGATGAAATGGGTAGTGATATAACAAATGTGATTTTTTGATATAAGGAAATGTGTCAACATTTGTGAGATCTTCCTAACTCGGTGAATCAATATTTTCCAAGTGACCAATGTATGATGTTAAAAAGGTCATGCATGGTTAAGATGTCTTTCAAAACACAAGATACTTCAGTGGATTTTAATGTAGTAAAATATGAAAAATTGATTGGTATAGTTTCAGATTAAACTTTGCAACTAATCTTTTAAGAAACTACCACTTGCCAAGTATCAGAATAATATCAAAGAAGAAAATCCACAATTATTTGAAACAACTGTAAAATACGCTCCGTTTTTCCAACAACATCTCTGGGTGAGGCTAGATTTTTTTCAGATTCTTCAACTAAAATAACATATTGCAACAGATTGAATGTAAAAGCAGAATACAGCTGTCTTCTATTAAACCAAACATGAAAAAGATTCACAAACAAGTAAAAAAAAGCCATTCTTTTTCCCTGTAATTTATTTTTAATTGGCAAATAACAACTATATATTTATGAAGTACAATGTGATGTGTAGAGATTATATATATACACAGAGTAGAATGATTAAATCTAGCTAATTAACGTATCCATCATCTCATCTACTTACCATTTTTTGTAATGAGAACATTTTAAATCTCCTCTTTTAGCAATTTTGAAATATACATTATTAACTATAGTCACCACCCTGTGCAATAATTGATCACCAAAACTTACTCCTGTTTGAGACTTCGTACAATTCGACTAGCCTCTTTCCTTACCCCATTTCATAATTGTTATATATGTTAAACAGTAATGGTTTTATTTTGTTATGTTTAAATGAATAAGTATTTTTAAATGTCTCAGTTTTAATTTATAATATAATAAATATTAATAAATGCTTTGGTGTTCTCAAAAATTATTCAGAGCTTAAAGAAATCCTGAGATGAAAAAGTTTGAAAACTGCTGATATAGACAATGAGAACCCTCTGGCTAAAACAGCCAGAATAAGAAATTGAGGGATGAGGGGACTAATATCTTTGAATTTTTAACACATTCGAAAAACAGAATTTCCTTCCAGATGTTAATTCCTGTGTATGTTTAAACTTTAATCTGCAAAGGGATTTAATCATTATCAACTCTAATCTCTTGCTAGAAAATTTATAATGGGAGAGGGTTTGGAGTTAAATTTGAAATATCTATGTTGTTGCACTATATTGCTGTACTCTGCTATTATTTGTCATTTCATTTTATCTCAAAATCTCAGAATTAGAGACACCAGAATGAACTGAATTTGGACAGTGTGGCTAGTGATAATTTAAAACGGAAATGGAAGAAGGATTGCATTTTCAGCCTTAGCTTTGAATTTACTGATTTTAGAGTGGCCTTGGCTTTGATTTCCCTAATCCACCTTTCTGACTCATACCAGAAACTTCTTTGAGCAATATCTATACTTTCCTGGAGATATCAGCGGGGTGCCCAAAAGACGTTAGTTGGTATGGAAGCAGCATCAGAAGTATGAGTTGGTCTCTCGAGAGCCAGCTGGTCTTCTTTGGGTGGAGAACGACCACACCTCCGCTGGGCTCCAGGGCCAAATGCTCCTTCTCCTCTCCTGGAGTTTCCCCTCTTGAAACAGAATGCCCTCAGCACACACTCTGCCCTCCACCACCCTGGCATTCACTGTGCCTTGGGGCAGTGCTCCAATATATGTGTTGGTGGTTTTGGAGTAAGGAACTGTTCTGTTGTGTCTCCTATTCCTTTTCTCCTGGAAGTGCCCAGAGAGCATGGGTTCTCTTCTAATCCCAGCCCCAGGTAGTGATTGTTATAAGAGTCTGCCTAATTCTCAAGTTCAGAATTAGGAAGTCAGCTTGCTCATGGATATAAGCCACATTCTCCAAAATCATCCCATCAGTAAAAGTGGTGATATACTGGCTCCTATACTTGGTCCTACCTTTTTTTCCTACCTCTCGGGAGGTTCAAAAGCCAGGTAGGGAAGCAGAAGTTGTTTATTGGGTTGTCTCAAATACTATAAGAGACAATTCCAGAGGCCATGCTCTTTCCACTTCATTACTCTGTTTCTACTTTGTGTTTTTCCATAGCATGAAGACCAGTACCTTCACCAATAAATATGTATGGAATGTATAATGGATGAATGAGTGAATGAATGAATGAACTAACTAGTGAAGGGGACACTATCCCAGCACTGCATTGTCTCCCATTGTATGAGCTAGTATTCAAAATCAGGCAGAATATTTCTTTCTGATTTCAAGTGATGACCAGCTTATAAAGTAAATGCTTGGATTTATTAAAACTTAGTGGCTTTCTTTACATTAAGAAGGTGTATAGTCTTGAGAAGTAGGATGATGTAATATACTGAGACAGGGTAAGAGTAGCTATGAGAACTACATTACCTTCCCCCAAATTCATTAACTTCACTTAAATGAGAGGTAAGTGTCTCTAAGAGAAAACTCATAAGCATCCACAGACCATCTGAATCCTACATCTGTTGCTGACTGTGGCAGTGACCTTTCTTCTTTGGCCACAATTCAAAGAAAACGAAGCTTTACCCCAGCTATTTCACAGGTAATTGGCTCACTACATGCATGTTTTTTTGTTAAAAACCATATTTAGTGATTACTTCCTATGTACAAAGATACATAATGAGAAGATATATGGGAAAACCCAAAAAGTATAATATATGGTCCCTATATTAATTATCTGTTGTGGCTTAACAAATTACCCCTGTGGTGCTATGATACATATATTGGTTGTTTTCCACAGTTCCTGGGTCCTAATCCCATAGTCCTTGTTATAACGTCAGGGTGCTTCAGAGCTCAGGAGAAGCCTCAGGAAACAGAATCTCTCTCTCTCTCTCTCTCTCTGACCTTCTCCTGTCTTCTTTTCACCTGTCCAAGACAGGACTCTAATCTGACTGTGAGTCAAAAGACCCTCATTCCAGATTTACTTTAGTAAATCAAGCATTGAGATCTTTTTTTTTTACATTGACTTCCCTGATTTGCCTATTTCACCTGCAGGGAAGTCAGACCTGTAAATGTACACAGGAAGACCTGGCGTTCTTTCATCTAGCCAGATGCCCTTAACACCTCCACTGAGTGTGGCATCTCTGCCTTCCAGTTATAATATTTTTCATATCAGAAAGTTCTATTTGGTTCTTTATCAAATCCACCTAGTTCACTTCATTGTATTTTCTTTTTTGTATTTTCAATATTTTCTTTTATTAAAACATATCAAATATACTCACTTTACATTCTGTTTCTTATTTTAATGTCTATTGGGTTTGCAAGGTTACTTCTGTACTTTGTTTTTTGCTGCTACCTTTTGTTCGTGGTGGCTAGTTTTTGCTTAATTTTTTTTTAAATTATGAATTCATTTTCTTTGAACTTTTATCTAGGGGAATTTTTTCAGGCCACAGTTGAAAGTATGTTCATCTAGAGAGTATTTACATTTGCTTCTTCCAGCCTCCTGGCTGCGCTATCAACACAAGACTGTGGCAAATTAAATCTTGTACAACCAAACAGGCAGAGGAATTTTCATCCCAAACCCTGTGATTGCAAGCCTGTGGTTAGAAATAAGTGGAAATTTTTTTTTCTCCAACCCACTGAAAGCCAAGAATGAGATAATCTGGTGTATATCTCCAACGACTTTATCAACAGAGCAAGTTTTTTTTTCTATGTGTCCACTTTAGAGGTGCTAGATTTATAGGGGAACTCTGTCTTGACACCCCTTTCCCTATTGGGGCAGGCTTTGTCTCCTGTCCCTGTGCATTTGTCCCATTAACATCCAAAAAACAGGTACCAGGTTTTACTAAATACCCCTGGGCAAACACTGGCTTCAGCACTGCTACCTTGCTCTTTTAGATTTGTATTTTCACGAGGTTTCTAGAAGGATCCTAAGAAATTGCTTTACTTTCTCAAAGCTCTACTTGCAGTTTAAAAGATGGGAGAGGTTGATTTTTTTTTTTTAATATGGCATTTTTAGACGCCCTGTACTGGCAAAGTTCTTTCTGAATATCTAAACTGCCCCTTTGCAGAAACTGGAAGTTGGAGCTAATCTTATGTTATGCCACAAGGAAGACAAGTCATTTACTGATGTCTCACGCTTGAGATTCAATCCATAAAGAAGACGGTTGGAAAAAAGGAGTTAAGAAGGCCAAGTTGTCTTTTGTTCCACATGGTCTACCAAAAAGGGGCATTAGACAAGTCAATATTTGAGTGCTATTAAGAAGCAATAAAGTGTCAAAGGATGAGACCATTGCTCAGTGTCTTAAACAAACAACAACAAAAAACCCATAAAACTGAATTTCTTACTTCATTAAGTGACGAAGAGTTATGCTGGATGGAAACAATCTCTCAGGAAGAGTAGGTACCTGATCTTACATTGGGTCTTTGGAAAGTGTGGGGTTCAGGGATTGGCAGACGTTTAGAGGCAGGAGTGGAGTGATGTAAGCTGTGGAAGTACATCTACTGAGGTGAGACCATTGTTTACTGGAGTGAGTCCATTTCCTATGGGCTGACTTTCCAAAGCACGAGGCTGACGCTGATTAGTTGGCTTTCAGAAGCATATTCATTGAAGGGAGTTCTTGATTGATTAAATAGGTTTAAAACTGGTTCTGATGCTATAAAATTATCTTGTTGTTTTTTTAATAAGCAGGTTTAAACTTCATTTTGGTGGTTACTTGTTACCATGGCTACAGAATAATTAGTCTTTTCCTAGGCGTAGGGGTACTTTTTTGTTGGCAAAAGAAAATGTCATCAAAAAGAAATATGCAATAATTTGTAGAATTAAATCCCAACAAAATTTCTGTATTTTTAGATAGGACTGAAATCCTCCAATTAGCATTAACCACAGCCTCAATTAACTGCATATGTGCAGATATGTACATATTCACTCTATGAGAATGGTTGATTGGTTGTCAAATGGTTTATCTAGGCTCTCACACCTTCAGTTACACCTTCGCCATATACTTCAAAGTATTACTCACCTTGTTCACAGGTCATAAAACAAAGTTCTCAATCATAAAATAATATTTCAGTCATCGTTACAAAGTCTATGTAGTGAAGGATGAAAGAAGACATGCAGCCTAGGATATTTTTAAACAAAGTATGAAATCAAAAATATTATGCTTGATGCTTAATGAATTAGAAAAAAAATGAACTCAGACATCTAATTTCCTAATGATTTTAATTAATATCAGTTACACAGAAATAAAAGTACACTGAGATAACCAGTAAGAAATGCCGCAAGTATTGGTCTTACATTTTATTCAAAGAGCACTGCTAGGTAGCAGTCAAGAGCGCGGCCCCAGAGCCGGACTGCCCGGAATCACAGTTCAGCTCTCTACGTGCCTGCTTTCTCACCTGCTGTTATGGATTGAATTCTGTCCCCCTGCAAATTTATACATTGAAGTTCTAACCTCCCGTATCCCAGAATGTGACTTTATTTAGAAGTAAGGTGTTGACAAACGTAATTAAGATTAAATGAGGTCTTTAGGGTGGAATAAGACTATTGTCCTTGTATGAAGGACACAGATTAGGACACAGATACATGCAGACAGATGACCATGTGAGGGCCCAGCAAGAAGGTAACCATCTGCAAGCCAAGAAGAGAAGCCTCAGAAGAAACCAGTCCTCCTGACACCTTTATCTTGGATGTGCAGCCTCCAGAGCCATGAGAAAATCAACTTCTATTGTTTTGGGCACCCACTCTGTGTTTTGCTAATGGCAGCCCCAGGAAACTAATATGTCTGCTAAATGGGATGATATTCAATTCACATCACAGGGTGGTTGTAAGGTGTCATAGTGTGTTTTGTGTTGCTCTAAAGGGATACCCGCAGGTTGATAATTTATAAAGACAAAAGGTTTATTTGGCTCATGATTCTGATGGCTGAAAAGTTCAAGACTGGACATTTGCTTCTGGCGAGGGCCTCAGCGGGGAAGGAAAAGGGGAGCCGGCATGTGCAGAGATCACATGGTGAGAGAGGAAGCAAGAGAGAGAGAGGGAAGTAGGTGCCAAGCTCTTTTTAACAACCAGCTCCTGCAGGAACTAATAGAATAGGACTTACCCTCCATTCATCTATTCATGAGGGATCTGCCCCCATGACCCAACCACCTCCCATTAGGCCCCACCTCCAACACTGGGGACCAAATTTCAACATGAGGTTTGGAGGGGACAAACATCCAAACCACAGCATGAAACTAAAATACATTAATAAATTCAAAGTGATAATAGTGGCTAACATTTACTGACCACTTACTATATGCCCTAGCACCATGATCAAAGCCTGGCACATAGCTGCTGCTCTATCAATGCACTTACTTGGTATTTTTATTATTTTTTTTAAATTAACATTTGCTCAGTAAGAACAGAATGCAATTCTAACCATAATTTTGGATTTGGTTTTAAGTATTAACTAGTAACTGCTCACCTTACTTCCAAACTAGGGAAAAAGCATTATCTCCTATTATGACTGGTAAGCATGTATAGTTTTTTATTATCACATAGCTAAATTGCAGTTTGACGAGTGAAAATAATTCATTTACCCTCATCCAGTCCATTATATCAGGTAAGAGCCGGGGAATTTATGCTATTTTGGGTGTCAGGCAGTGATTCACTATATTAAATGACATTATCACTTTTGACCTGCCCTTTTCCTCTTTAGAGGCCTTAACCTAACTCTACCTTTACTTGGAGTGGTAGGGATTGGATATAAATTTTTAAGTGCTGTCAGAAGAGACTTACCATTTCGGTGGGAGGTAGAGACAGCTGGAATAAAAGTACGGTTTAGAAAGGAAGCAAGGAGAGCAGCTCATAAATTTGCCTGGGTTGGACAGGGAAAGAAGACAAGAAGATGGATATGTTGAGCACCTGACGGTGACTGGAGAAATTTAATGCAGGTTATGATACGATGATAAATGAGCACGTGTGGCGGAGTGTTTTTAGCATCAATGTGTAAGAGCAACTGAGAGGCAAATAGCCTTTAAGATGATCCTAGAGAACCTGGAAAATCCCTGCAATGATGGTGAAGGGGTCACTCGGTAAAGTGACCTTGTTCAGAAATTCACTAGTAACTCTTCCTCTGGTCCTGTAGAAAGAAAATGTGCAGCTGAATCCAGAACTCCATGGAAGTCAACCTAAAACAAATATGCCAAGCGCTGTTCCACTCTAATACTGGAACAGAGAAAAATTATCATGGTAAAGTTTAGTAACACACATTAATGGGGAGAAAGGCAAGTTTGGATTTCAGACTTCAAAAGTCCAGTTCCTGTGTTTCAGGGACATGCAGCCACTTGAAATATTAATAGATCAACAAAATATGGGCTGGTGAAATTCTAGCTGATTTTGCTTTAACAACTATTTAAGAATCACATATAATTAAGACATATGATGTGTTTATATATAATGAGCTGTTTGGATTTTTTAATTTCAGAAACAGAAACAGTTTTCGTGTTATTCCTTATATTAGTCAAATATTTTGTGATTAATATGTGAAGCCAAACTTCGGCCCAGCCTCTAGACCAATGATCATAAATTCCATATTTATTGCATCAGGTAATTGAATTCTTGGATGTTCTCTGTCCCATTGTCCCTGCTCCTCACTCCCCTAAGGACTGCCCCAGGAATTTATAACAAATCATCTTCCAGAAATTGGACCAACTTCTAGTTTGTGAGTTACTTGCTGTATGATCTTAATGTATAGTTTGGTTTAACTTGATACGTTAATTCAATAGATACATGCCAAACTTTGATGGCTTTTTCCCACAGAAGCCCAAGCTCCATAAAATTAAAAGACAAGAATAAAAACAGAAAAATTTTGTCCCATGCAAGTTAGTTAATGTGATATTAAATTGTCCCAAACAACATTTCCTGTTATGAGGTATTTCAAATATGTTGAGAGTCTTAAAAGTATATTTAACTAGTCTCACCTTTATCCTGCATCAACAGTAAAGGGGTGAGGGGGAGCTGAGTTTAACCTGTTAACTAGAAATATTCTGGATAGTACCGTTTGGCTTTGTATACATACAATTACTAGCTGAGTGCCGATTGCAGATTTATGAATGGAATAACTGAAAGAACAGGACTTCTTTGCTAAGCTGTTAATTGAGTTTGCAGTTATCAGAGTAGGCTGGGTGTGGTGGCGTGCGCTTGTAGGCCCAGCTACTTGGGAGGCTCAGGAAGGAGGATTGCTTGAACCCAAGAGTTGGAGGTTGCAGTGATCTGTGATCACGTCAATGCACTCCAGCCTGGGTGACAGTGAAAAATCCTGTCTCAAAAAAAGAAAGAAAGAAAAAGAAAGCTCCAATATAGTTGTCAAAGTAACTCTCATTTTTATTTGTACATAAAACCAAAATGATAAAGACATCACTGAAAAAAATTCTTGGGCTTATGATTACCTAAAGAACAAGTTTGATACCTGTTGGGTACAGTGAACACTATTCTGGTGACAGACACATCAAAAGCTCTGCTTAAGTGTTATGCAAGGTATCCATGTAACAAAAACACTTGTACTCTCTTAATTAATATTTTGAAATTTAGAAAAAAACAATTTGATAATTTATAGACTCGATTGATTAGCTGATTTGAACTTTAAAATCCATCAAACCAGTTGCTTTACTGAATTGACTGCTAATTCATTTTAGAATATGAATGAGTTAGCCCTGTACAGGATTTAAATTGCTCCTTTATACTGTGGTTGCTTTCCAAGATAGGTAGCTGTAGGCCTACTATTCATTAGCAGTTACAATTTCTATCTGCATGCTCCCTGCTCCATCTCCAACAATCCATGTAAACCACCTGTAATCAATGAAGAATCACTGTATTATAATCAGGAGTAATGTCATAAACTGCTATGAGTCACTGCAACCAGCAGTCTCAGAATGGGAATGGAAAATGAAAATAGGGAAATAAAGGTGTCAATTTCCAGACGGTGCGAGATGCCTCCCTATTGTTCCTGCTCAATGATGGAAATTGTTATTACCCAGATGGATATTAACAAACGGCAGGAAAGTTGGCTTGCATTCGCTACAATTAATGCATACAGTGATTTGGAGTGTTAATTTGTTATCAATGTAACTGCATGAAAGTTATCAACATAATTTCCTCTGACAGGTGATTCATTCTAGGAAAAACACCATGAAGTCTCTGCGGCTAGTTATCGACATCTGTAAACTGGTTTTTTCCTTTTCCCACCCAATCTGCAGGTATCCAGCCTGGCTTGATAACACTAATGGTATGCAAAGTGAAGGCTGCGATTTACTGAGACATACCTTCTTGTATAAACATGGCAAGGTTCATTATCACTTCTAGAAAGTGTCTCCAACAGAGGTGACAACTCATGTTATAAATAGTGTTTTCTAAAGATCCAGAAACAAAATGAGCTCGGCTTGCGATTTGAAAACACATTGCAGACAGACCAGGGTGAATTAGTATGCACTGAGGAATTATCTTAGCCTCCTATTGATGCTAACATTTATTTCTACTTAATCGCAGAGAATGACAACTAGGAGAGGAAGACAATAAGTATAAAAGAATAAAATTTGCCAGATAGAATTCAACATCCTGACCAATTTCAGCATCTCTTGGGAGACCTTTGTGTCAGCACTTAAAAGAAGGAAAAAGGGAGGCATCACCTTCCTTCTGTGCTTTTGTGGATCCATTTGCTTGCTGCCTGGGCCTCAGACTAATCCATGAGTCATCCTTCGCGGCGAGGGAGGATGGCGGTGGGAGGAGCGGAAATGGAAGCAGTTCTCTCTTATCTATTTGCAAGGGCTTTATTTGAGAAAGGCTAAATATAATTGAAGCTAATATTATTAGCATGCATCAACTCTCAGATTTTTTTAAAGATCCATTTGTTTGATACATTCATTTTCATAAAAGCTTTTGCATGAGTTGGATGCTTTTAACTTTCACTCTATTAACTGAAAGTGGTCAGGAAGAAAATGAATATTCCGGAGCAGCAGTGGGTTCTTGTTTACAGATCTCTGACATATACCACCCCCTTGTCGCTTAGTGGGGATGCTGCAATCCCAAATAAACAGGACTGAACGCTATATCCTTAGAAGGATGCCCCTCCTCAAAATGTCTTATATTTAGAAATGTAGAAGAAGTGGCTTGACCATTTTAAACATTTTTAGTGCCAATCTACCCACAGTTAAGCATCTGTCTTAATATTTCTGGAAACTTCTTTACTTGAAGGCAGCAGGTGGCATGTGCCACCAGCAGAGCAACTGGGCTTCATGCAAACAAATGTGTTCTGCCAAATGTAGCTTTTGAACAGAGTAGAAAACAAAGGAAGATGGCCGTCAATTCCAGAAAGGAGGTAAAGGAAAGGATTTTTAGGTGCTGAGGACGTATTCTCAAATAAGCCAAGTGCTTAGGGCACAGAAGTAGCATATTTTTGAGGTCAAATGAATGTAAGCTATTTACAACTGCTGCTTTTTTTGAGACAAGGAGCAGATTTTTAAGGATAAAATCATGCCCTCTAAATTTTTGTTTGACTCACACCTCCTTTGGCTACAGATACAAATAAAAAATGAGAGGATGGGAACTTAAAGTCCAAGAGCCTGATAGAACATAAACATATTTTCCAAATAGTTGGAAAAGCGTCAGTATTTCTAATGCCGTTTTCACATCAGAATTGCGTCACGACCAGACTAATGATATGAGGACATGTGACCTAACCTATAGCGTGATATCAATTTAGTCGCTGGGTCACCTCCATATAAGGAACAAACATCCCTTTCCTAATTCATCAACATAACTTCCAAAACGTTTTGAATATTTGAATTGCATGAGTTCAAACATGAATCTAGAAGTTCAAACTCATATTCAGGCTCAGAGAACTGTTAAAATAAAGCCTGTACCTGTATTTGTCACACATTTACACTCTCTGGCTCACTTCTAAATTTGTTTTTTGGCTATAACACTCTATGAAAGAAAGGAGGGTCTGTGCCGGCTGGGCTGGGATATGGAGGAGATCACAGGACTTTGAAAAGGAGACATTGCCTGAGGACATAGAGGGGAAATGGAGAAAAGGCTAAGAGACGGTTGGATGCCCAGAAGGGAGCTGTCCTTTCCGCTGCTGTAGTGAACCCCGGGAAGCTAAGAGGGACAGAGACGGAAGATGCTCCCACTGACGTCACAAGGCTGGAGAAACAAGAAGAGGGCAAGAAAAAAAGAGCAGCAAAGAAAGCGCAGGTGCTCCGGGGAAGTTGGGCCTAGCAGGACATCTCCCCGATTCCCCGGCATTACCGGTGGGTGTGCCACTGTCTCCCTGCCTTCCTCACTGCTCCCTTCGACAGGCATCATTCAGCACCTACTGTTTTCCAGACGATGCCAGGCACTATGGGTGACCACAACGAGTAGGGAAGCTCTGGTTTGTGCCAAAGTTCAGTTCCAGCGACTACACAACACTCATGCATTTGGACACTATTATATCCTAAGAAAAATCCCATTGTACCACCCAGGGCCCAGAATCCTAGTGACAAGAATTCTGTCACTAACTTTCAAGAGGACAATGACGATTCTCCATACACGAAGCCTGGTGCCTCTCACATAACACATGCTGACAATATCTTGTGAATAAATAAATTAAATGGACATCTCAATGTAGAAATTTTTATTTTTATTTATTTATTTATTTTTTTGAGACAGAGTCTCACTCTTTTGCCTGGGCTAGAGTGCCATGGCGTCATCCTAGCTCACAGCAACCTCAAACTCCTGGGCTCAAGCAATCCTCCTGCCTCAGCCTCCCGAATAGCTGAGACTACAGGCATGCACCACCATGTCCGGCTAATTTTTCTATATATTTTTAGTTGTCCAATTAATTTCTTTCTATTTTTAGTAGAGACGAGGTCTCGCTCTTGCTCAGGCTGGTGTCGAACTCCTGAGGTCAAACGATCTGTCCGCCTCGGCCTCCCACAGAACTAGGATTACAGGCGTGAGCCACTGCGCCCAGCCTCAATGTAGAATTTTAAAATATTTTATGTTTGCAAAATATACCTCATCAAGAATCTATATAAAAATACTATAATTTATATTTATTTACTATATTTATTATTTAAAGAGAATAATACTATAACAAACAGCTGAGATCCAGTTAAACTAATAGGACATTTCCAAGTCTTTGAAGTCCTCCGTGTGCATTTCCCAAATTGCCTCCCGGTCTACCGCCCCATGCTGCAATTACTAATATCATGAATTTTGTGTTTATCATTTCCTTGCTTTTATTTATGGTTTTACCACAGAAAGTTGATCTTCATTATTTGGGAATTCGGTATTTGGGAATTCGTCTACTCTCTAAAATTTATTTTTAATTCCCAAATCTATACTCATGGCTCACTCTTGATCATTTGCAGGCACACACAAAGTGGCGGAAATTTTGAGCCACCCTATGTGATGTCTTTGTCCCCAGCTGTGGCTGAGCAAGGCTACGCTCTGCCTTCTTATTTCAGCTCTCACACTGTAGGCAAGTGTCCTTTTCGTGGTCTTTAGCGCCACATTTTTTGCAACTTTGGCCTTTTTGTTGGTGATTTCATTGTTTAAAAGGGCCCCCAAGTGTAATGCTGAAGTGCTATCTAGTGTGCGTAAGTCCAAGAATGCTGTGATGATACGGCAAAAATGCCCGTATTAGATAAGCTTCATTGAGGCATGAGTTAGAGTGCTTTGCAGTGTGTGCAATGTTAACGAATCAACAATATGCAGCATGCCTAGGAGACATTGCAGGTTCAGTTCCAGACCATCACAATGAAGCAAATATTACACCAGAGTGAGTCGCCCAAATTATTTTGTTTCCCAGTGCACATGAAAGTTTTGTTTACACTATGCCATAGGCTATTAAGTGTGTAATAGCATTATGTCTAAAAATTATGTATATTTTAGTTTAAAAAATACTTTATTGCCAAAAAATGCTAACGATCATCTGAGCCTTCAGCAAGTCGTAATCTTTTTGCTGGCGGAGGGTCTTGCCTTGATGTGGATGGCTGTTGATTGATCAGGGTGGTGGTTGCTGAAGTTGGGTTTTGCTGTGGCAATTTCTCAGAATAAGGCAACTATGAAGTTTGCTGCATCTTTTGACTCTTCCTTTCCTGAAGGAAATCCTGCAGCATGTGATGCTGCTTGATAGCATTTTACCCACTGTAAAACTTCTTTCAAAATTAGAGTCAATCCACTCAAACTCTGCCATTACTTTACCAACTAAGTTTATGTAATATTCTAAATTCTTCATTGTCATTTCAATGAGGTTCGCAGCATCTTCACCAGGAGTAGATTCCATCTCAAGAAATCATTTTCTTTGCTTATCCATAAGAAGCAACTCATAAGTTAAAGTTTGATCATGAGGTTGAAGAATTCAGTCACATTTTCAAGCTCAGCTGCTAATTCTAGCTCTCTTGCTATTTCTACCACATCTTCAGTGCCTTCCTCCACTGAAGCCTTGAACCCCTCAAAGCCATCCATGAGGGTTGGAATCAACTTCTTCCAAACTCTTGCGAATGTTGATGTTGTGACCTCCTTCCATGAATCACAAATGTTCTTAATAACATCTAGAATGGTGAATCCTTTCCAGGTTTCCAACTCATGTTGCTCAGATCCATCAGAGAAATGACTATCCATGGCAGCCTTGCTCTGGATTAGGCTTTGACTTAAGGAAATATTTTGACTAGTTAGATCTTCTATCCAAACCACTAAAACTTTCTCCATATCAACAATAAACTGTTTTGCTTTCTTATTATTCATGTGTTTGCTGGAGTAGCAATTTTAATTTCCTTCAGGAACTTTTCCTTTGCTTTTACTGTTTGACTGTTTGCACAAGAGGCCCAGCTTTTGGCCTGCCTTGGCTTTCAACATGCCTTTCTCACTAAGCTTAATCATTTCTGGCTTTTGATTTAAAGTGAGAGACAGGCCACTCTTCCTTTCTTTTGAACACTCCGAGGCAATTGTGAGGTTATTAGTTGGCTTAATTTCAATATTGTTCTGTCTCAGGAAATAAAGGAGGCCCGAGGAGAGAGAAGGGGAACGGCCAGTTGATGGAGCATTGAGAACACATATTTATCAATTAAGTTTGCCTTCTCACGTGGGCATAGTTCATGGTGCCCCAAAACAATTACAATAGTAGCATCAGTGATCACTGATCACAAATCACCATAAAAGATATAATAGTAATGAAAAAGTTTGAAATATTGTGAGAACTACCAAAATGTGACACAGAGACATGAAGTGAACACATGCTGTTGGAAAAGTGGTACCAATAGACTCGCTCTATGCAGGGTTACCATAATCCTTCAATTTGTAAAAAAAAAACATAGTATCTATGAAGTTCAATACAGTGAAGCATTATAAAACTGGGTATGCCTGTATATATATTAAATATTTAATATTATATATTAAATATGGTGTTTTAAATACAAACACACATAAAACAAAGTTATATATAGACCAGTTGACAAAAATGCTGTGACCAGAGGCTTACAGCAACTTAATCCTTTATTTTCCTTAGGAATAATGGTGCAATATGTGTTAATTCAGTGTTTCCATTGATTTATAGAATATAACTACGGCAAATAACGAGAATCAACTATAACTATACATCCTGAGCCTTACATTTTTTAGTTTTATGCATTTTTCAATATATACGGAATCATTTTAAAATATGTGTGTACATTTCAATATACATCTAAACTTCATCTTTTTTCACAATTTTGATTGTGAAATTAATCTATTTGGATGTATATAACTATAGTTTGTTTATTTTCACATACCTTGGTATATTGCAATGTATGAATATACCATAACGCTTTAATCAGAATTTTTTTGGTGGTCATTTGTGTAGTTTTTGCTTTGAATTGCAGACGTATGTATTCATGTCCCCTTGTGCACATAAGCAAGTGCTGCTCGAGAGTATGTATAACTAGATGTTATCAAATTTACTAGATTATGCCACATCGTTTTCCAGTTTGATCACATCAGTATATGCTTTCATTCATACATAATAGATGATATTGACCACATTCTCACAATCGCTGATATTCTTAGTCTAATTTTTGCCAGTCTGGTAGGTGTAAAAAATGACATCTCAGTGCATTTACATTTCCTTGATTAATAGTGAGAATGAGCAACTTTTCGTAAACCTAGTGGTCATTTTTGTTTCTTCTTCTATGAATTACCTGCTCATTTTTTTTTTTGTCCATTTTTCTACAGGGCAAATAGAAATATTTGGACAGACATTGCTTTCTGTCCAATTATTGTCTAAATATTTAGACAGAAAATATATTTTTCTTTTGAAGTATTTTTTTCTTTGGTGGTTTTTTTATTTCTTAGTGTTGGATATATTTCAGCTATGAATTATTTATCAGAGTATGTGTGTTTAAAATATCTTCTCCTTAATTATAGCTTACTTTTTACTTCCTTTTTTGAGAACTGAAATTCAAATAATTAATATAGCCTACTTACCAATCTTTTGTTTGAGGTCTGACTTTAAAAAAAAATCACTCCTATCTGAAGTTCATAAAGATATTCTTCAATATTGTTTTCTAGAAGTTCTAATTTTTATTTCTATACTCTCATCCTGAATCCAAATGAAATTGATTTTTATATGATGTGAAACACTTTCCTATTTTTCTTTCTTTTTTCATATAGCTAATCAGTTGTCTCAGCACCATTTGTATTGTTCCTCCTTTAAATTCTGATATGTAATGTTTCCACAAGTGTAAGTCTGTTCCTGGGTTCTTAATTCCGTTTCATTATCTAACACTGTCCAAAACTACCTTTTGAAATAACTAGACTTTTTGCTAAGTCTTGACATTTGGTAGAGCAAGTCCCTCAAATCTTTTCTTCATAAATGCCTTAGTTACTCATGGCCCTTTGCACTTTCATGAAAATTCTATAATCAACTTGTCAGGTCTACCACAAATGCTATTGAGATTTTGACGAGAATTGCATTAAATTTATAGATCTTGCTAAGAAGCAGCAACCACGAATATGGCATATCTCTTCATTTATGTCTGCTTTAAGGTCTTTGAATAAAGTTTTAAAAATTGGTTTATAAATGTCTTGTAATTCTTTTATTAGTTTTAGTTCTTGGTATGTTATGTTTTTATTATTATTATAAATGTTGCTTTTCTAACTTCATTTTACTGGTATATAAAAATGTAATTTTTTGTTTTAATATTCTATCTTATTTTAATAATTTGTCTTTTGTGTTTTTGAAGTTGCCATCTACAAATAATAACAGGTTTTTTCTTTCCTTTTTATTTCTCATACATAATTTTTCCCCTAATCCTATGTCCATTGGCTAGAAGCTCCAGGACAATGTGGTAGGTAAGAGGTGGTACGGCCGGCCATCCTTGACTTGTTCCTGATTTCAATGCAGAATTTTTGTTACAGTTAACTGCACTCCTTTGAGAGTCACCCTGTGTTCCACCATTGTATACATAAGCAACTCTAAGGCAAATATGCAGTTATGAGTAGGCTCTGGAACAACCTGCATAGTATATGCTTTATTGAGCCTAACTATCTTTTATCCTTTCCCAAGTTTTCTTGTCAAACATTACGTTTACATTTTCTAACTGCCAGTGCCCACCTAAGTACCCTGACTAAATCTCAAACTCATTATACCTAAAACATAAATTATCATCTCCTCTTACAAAAGAGCAAAGCAGTTTTTAAGGCTAACTGGTCATTGCCTTAAAACCTTGATATTGTCAGAATCCCAGGGTTCGGCACCAAAGATGTCAGGGTGGGAGTTGGCCCTTCCTTGGTTCTTGGTGTGCTCTTGGCTGAAGAATGACCAGACACACCAAAGTGTCTGTCGAGTCCAGACTATTATCCCAGTCCTCTGACTCCTTTCTTGGAAAATCACTAGCAGTGCCAACACGACAGTAACCTCAGGCAGGGAGCAGTTTCATAAGAGCAGCTCTTTATTGTAGAATAAAATAAGTCTGCCTCCAAGAGTGAAGGGAAACAGACCAACTCACTCACTTTCTCATTACTGACTTCTCAGATTGTTTCCTTTTTTTTTTTTTTTTGAGACAGAGTCTCACTCTGTTCCCTGGCTAGAGTGCTGTGGCGATAGCCCAGCTCATAGCAACCTCAAACTCCTGGGCTCAAGCGATCCTCCAGCCTCAGCCTCCCAAGTAGCTGGGACTACAGGCATGCGCCACCATGCCCGGCTAATTTTTTATACATATAATTTTAGTTGTCCAGCTAATTTATATTTTTTTAGTAGAGACAAGGTCTCGCTCTTGCTCAGGCTGGTCTCAAACACCTGAACTCAAATGATCTGCCTGCCTCAGCCTCCCAGAGTGCTAGTATTGCAGGTATGAGCCACCACACCCGGCCAGATTGTTTCCTTTTATTAGCCCAGTCTTGAGGAGGGATCTTGAGAGGTGTAGGATGTTATCAAATGATCAACAGATGTCCTGCATATTGAGCTCTCTCTAAGAAAGCCCACCCGGGGATGGGGGATGAACCTCAATGCAGACTCAAGCTAATGGCATATTAATTACCCTTAGGTTACTCTAGGTCACTTTCTAAATCTTACTATGCCTGGGCTGGGGAGTTCCTAGATTGATAAAGCATTCTCTCCTTCCCCAGTTGTAGCAGTTGCTTGGGATAGGATTAAGGGTGGGGCAACAGCAAGATGGAGTGCCTGCCCTTATCCTTCTTTCCAGGTGAAGCAATTGTTCTAAATAGCACCAAAACAGGGAACCCTCGTCTGGAGAAGAGCCAGAAATCCTAACTATCTACCTAACAGTAACGTTTTAGACTCCTTCGTCTCCTTTGCTTCCAGATACTATTGGCTTCTCAATCTGGTCCTAATGGTAGAAATGTACCTGCCCCCCCCACCCGCTCCAAAGGACATGTGCATGGCTCTATTTTCATTTCCCACTCTCTCTCCTAGATTATTGCATCCACCCTGTTAACCGGCTGTGTTTTTCTTATTCACATTTTGCTAATTAAATTAATCTTCACTTTGGTTGAATGTATGTAATAGAATAGCCTGGACAGTGGGAAAAGTTTTGTATTTATTTAAACAAAACATTTCTAGGATGTTGCTATTTTACTAGCCTCTTTCACTTGAGTATGTACAGCACAGAAAGGAACTGTGACAATAGACCTCACATTTCCCTTCATTAATTTGTACAAATTAAAGCTGCTGGTGGTATGTCAACCACTCTTATTGATCATCTCCTTAGTACAGGGCACTGGGTGAGGAGATCAGGGGATATAAAGATGTGTAAACAAGAACCTTGTAGTCTAGAGCCGATGCAATCAATTAATTCCATTGGCTGAAATTGTGACTGTTTGAAATCTTGGTTATGTTTATGGAGACTGACAGCCAGAATTGTTAATCCCCCATCATCTCTCTTACCTTTAGTCCTTTAATTAACTGGACCTACTAATCTACTACACACACCCTGTTCATAAATCTTAGCCACAGACATAGTCATTTTTGTATCTTCCTTCAAAAGATGTTTTCTTTCACTCCACTTCTAACCTTGACTATAAGACAACAAGTGCCATTGTCCTTGAGAACCACCCTAAATCTTTCTCCTGACCTCCTTAAGCATGTCACATATGCCCAAGAATAATGATTTGAAAGGAAAAACTGAAATTTTTTGCCCCCAAAAGATGTTGTCACATTCCATATTGAAATGAATGCAAAGAATTGCAATTTTTCATGTTGAAAATACACTCTTTTGTAAAGCTAAGTAAACAATTTTAATGTGCCATGAGTGATGGGGTCATTCCGTTCTCTTGCATTACCAGGGAACTGGGTGAGATCATTACTGTTTGGAGACCAGTCCTGGAGGGGGAATAAATTATGCAAATGTGCTTGGCCCCCAGGGCTGGTACTGGTCCACCTGGAAACAGGTGTGGCATGTCTGCTTTCTTAGGGTGTGTGCAGGAGCTGAAAAAAAATAGGCCTTTTTATTTCTTACTACACAGTCTAAAAAAGAGTGAGTCGTCACTAATGGTGTATCAACTAGAAAAAAAAGTAAGAAGATATGAGAGGTGAAGACTAATCAGAGCAGTCAAAATTTTGAAGCATCATTGTGCCTCAGAAGGCTAGCAGCTACTGCCTCCTTCACCAAGACCACCTGTCTGCCTCTTCTGTATCTTACTGTGTTCAATGGGGTTAATTTTTTTAAGGCAAATATTACCAACTTGGAGACTCATTATTTCAGACTAATTTGTAATGAAAAGGGAAGAGATTTGGGGAGCATCTTCTACTAAGAGATATAAACTGGCTGGACATGGTGGCTCACTCCTGTAATCCCAGCACTTTGGTTGTCGAGGCAGGAGGATCGCTTGAGTCCGAGAGTTCGAGACCAGCTTAAACAACATGGTGAGATCTTGTATCATTTTCATGCGAGTCTATGATTCCAACATAGTGTAAACCCAAGTCCAAGGAGGACATCGAGTCAAGGCTGCGAATCTGTATCAACATCAGCTCTTTTCAATTCAGTCTACATTTCTAGAAATTATACTCAACTTGACATTAAACAAAGATAGGTCAGAAATTTCTGCTTTGTTCCTTTTGTTTTATCATCATTTTATAACAGAGGTATATTATGACTTGCAATGCAAACTTGCATGAATTTTTAAGATAGAACGAGAGACTTAAGGAAAAGTTCTTCTTTCCATAATCCCTTTTGGGCTATGTGTCCTAGTCTGTCTCAGAGATAACTAATACTTCTTTGCCATTAGATACAAAAGTTTAAGAAGAATTGCTGTGGCATCTTCAGTTTGGTCATCTTAGAGCTCTTAACCACCTTGAATAGGACATTTTCCACTGGCTGTCTCAGTGAAGCTGAACGGCAGCCTGATCCCTTGGTGTTGCTGGGACAAGAGTTGCACCTCCCTTCAGTTAAGAAAACAGGGATGCAGATGGGCTAATTCACTCTTAACCTCTGCATTCTGCCTCTCTTCCTGGTCACTGGAAGACAAGAGAGAGAGGCATGAGGAAGTGTGAATCCTGTATAGCAATCCCTCACCAATAAACAAGCCAGGGTAGGCATACTCAGCAGCAGGAATCTCTCAGTTGGTGTTTCCACCAAAACAAACAAACGAACCATACAGCTCAAGATATTTTTTCATCCAACAAACATTTGTGGATCACTTACTATATACTGACAGCACTCTACTAGGCACCTTAGTTGGGTTATGGCTCTTGTTTGGTTCTTGCTCCCGAGAGATTTGCTGACATTCAAGCAGACATAGAGCATAAGAGGAAAGCATCAGCTTCATCCTAAGTGTGTTTGTTACATAATTGAATTTCATCATCCATTTTAAGGCTTAGTGAAAAAACAATTGTAGAAAACCTTTAATTTACAATGGAAAAACTCTGTGATTTCCTCCTACTGGAAATTTAGAGGGGGAAAAAAACTTATTATCTAATAAATTATCTGCATTAAAAATGCATTAGTAATCAATCTTCATAACATCTGGTGACAGCTACATTGCTTATTGAAAAAACAACATAGTCTCTTTCTCCAGGCATGCTTTTTATGGTTCTTCTGAAAGAAACTTATTAAACCTAACCATAGAAGAAAGTAAACTGCTTTACAATAAATTAGTGTGTTATAAATAAGGGAATGCTTAGCATAATACTTTAATTGCTGTTTTAATTTAAGGTCTAATATATTGCTGCACAAAATGTCTATTGCAGAAAACTAAAGAACATAGTTCTTGCTGTTGGTAAGTAAACCCTAAAAAGAAGACTAGGCACAAAGTTTATTTTTTCTACTCTTCAAATTGAACAACAGCAGATTGTAAAGTGCTCCATGGACTATCCATAGCAAATGGCATTTTCCTCCTGTTTTTGAAAGCACTGTGAGCCCAATTTTCCTGGATTCCCCATTATTCATGGTTAGATGCTTCAGATGGCGCATTGGCTGTTATAAAATATATTGATAATGTTGAATTTTATACTTTTAGAGCCCTAAATGTTTCTATAGTTCTCAGCATGAAGTATCAGGAGATCCAAAAAGTATCAGAAAAACTAATTAGTTATAGATTTCTTTTGCCTAGTTTCAGACAAATGGGTCATTTCTATATTTGACTGCTAAAGAGGCATTATTTATAAAATAAAAGAAGCCAATACCCCACAAAGTGATTCATTACTCCTTCCACAGCCAAGAGTCCACTTCACTCCCTGTGTGCTGAGGGAATCGAGTTGGAAAGAAGTCCACGCACCGCAATGGCTGAAGAGCTACCATATTCCACGACGTCCAGCAACAAGAAGGCAGTGATAAAGCGTTTGAGATAAGGAACAATTTAGGGCTTTGGGGAAGTGGGGGGTGGGGAACTCCCACATTTGGGAAGCTGGAAATCAGAGGAAGGATAAGTTAAGGAAATAAGGTATATTTGTGAAAATAATAATACATAAGTGATGAATAAATGCAGTTGAAGGAAGAAAACAAGAGTTTTCTATCATTCTGAATAACTTTCTCTCCTTCCACCATGCTATGGTTTGAATGTGTCCCCTCCACAATTCTTGTTGAAATTTAATCTCCATTGTGGTGGTGTGAAGAGGTGGGCCTTTGGGGAGTGATTAAGTCATGAGGGCTCTGCCTTGAGGATGGGGTTAGTGCCTTAGAAAAGGGCTGCAGGGAACCAGCTTAGGCTCTTTTTGCCCTTCCACCTTCTGCCATGTGAAGGTCAAGAAGGTCCTCGCCAGACACCAGATGCCAGCACCCTGACTTTGGACTTTTCAGCCTCCACAACAGAACCATGAGAGAATAAATTTCTGCTGCTTATAAATTACCCAGTCTGTATTTTGCTATCGCAGCCAAAGCAGACTGTGACACTGTTGAGCTCTCATTCTGATTAAGCCCAGTGTGTTCTCCCTTTCTTTCTTGTCTGCCTCCCCACCACTTTCTGTTTCTCCTGGGTGCACATGCTCAGTTCTCCATGGACATTTCAGGTCACTCTCCCACAGTCACTGGCTGAATAAAAACCTGAGTCCACTTCCCATTTCCACCATTTACTGGACTTGTGGTCTTGGGCAAATCTATTACCCTCTCTGCACTTTAGTTTCATCATGTGTAAAGCAGGGACACCAGCACATACCTCGTACAACGGGTGCATGTAATAACTTCCCAGGATTGCTGATGTCAGCCCACTGTAGAGTGAGTCTGTAATTTCTAGAGAAATTGCACTGCCAGGGAATGGAGTTCACATCCTTGACTCCTGATCCCGGAGGCCTGACTGCCTGTCAACCCCAATACATCCACCACCTGCTCCATGCCCTTCTGTCAACACTGACGCTGCTTCTTTCTGAAGTTCCCAAACCTGTCTGGTCATCAGAATCACATTTCAAGGACCAATTAAGTTAGAATCTCTCAAACTACTAAATCAGAATCTCAGGCAGGGATAGGAGCACACAGTTTTTACAAAGTTCTCCATCCAACAATTCTGATGTGTCTGATGTGGGGAAGAGACCCCAGAGCTCGCTATCTCCACCCAGTGAGGACACAACAAGAAGGTGGCTGTCTGTAAGCCAGAAAGAGAGCCCTCACCAGAACCCAGTCATGCCAGCATCCTGATCTTGGACTTCCAGCCTCCAGAACTGTGAGAAGTAAATATCCATTGTGTAAGCCACCCAGTCTGTAAGATTTTGCTATGGCAGCCCAACCTGACTAAGATGACGAACTGATGCACAGAAATAGAACAGGATGAAAGGTGTCGAGTGTGGAAAGCTCTTACAGGCATCAGTTAGATGCTAATGCTTTATTGGCAATAACAAGAGGGATAAAGTTTACTAATTTTACTTTTTTAATATTGCATCTAAATATGATTTATCTTGATTACTGAGTTTGTTGAAACCTCCTTAAATTTTGTTCCCAATGCAAGTGCCTTACTCACCTCACCTAGACCCATCCCTGGTTGCTGCTCCATAATAGTAAGTGCTCACGGGCAGTTACTTGTTAATTACAGAGCAGCAGCTTAAGGACAAAAACAGAGTTAACAATGAAATTTTTACAAAGAATTTTATTGGTGTTTGTTTTCTAATTGACCTGGTGAGAAAATCCATTCACAGATCCCTTTCCTGGTGTTTCACGGTCATTACTTTGCACTGTGGTTTATGAACAGGTCAGAATGTCATTTTTAAAAAAATCGCCTGATCTGTGCCATGAGCTGACCCGGAAAGATGTATGACCTGTAGTCGTGCAACCAGCCCGCATTCAGGTGAAGAGGTTGGGCCAGATCATCAGTCTCTACCCGGGTCCTTGGCTGGAGTGCAGAACAAGTTCAGCGTGGTTCTTTCTGTCTCTGAGTCCCATCTGCCTTGTTGGGGCTGACTCCTTGCCCTATTTGAATTGGGGCCCACAAGAAAATCTCTCACTTTACATTGCACTTCCATCAGCCATGATAAACATCCCTCCTGAACGTGAGGGGCCTCACAACAAACATCACCAAAAATAGGGATTTCTATAGCCCTTTTCTTTCAGGGAGTTTAAATCACTTTCCAGTCTCCACCTACCTGTACAACATCCCTGTGTGTCAGGCAAGGAGACACATTATTTCTTCCACTGGCTAAGAGTTGGTGCTCCAGACTCACACCTCACCCGCCTGCTGCGCAAGGTGGCAGTCCAGCAATTCTGTGAAGCCGTGACTCTCGGTCTTTTCACTGTCTCCCAAGTCCATTTTCCTCTCCTCGTTGGTGCTCTTAACTCAAAGAGTTGAGAATTTGTTAAACTGGGGATCCCATTCCTATTTCTCATGCCGATTCCACAGTGGGTAGAGCTCTTCCCTGAAGGTGTGCATTAAAGAGAATCTTCATATGATAATCACGGCACCACCATCATCGTCACTGTGGCTGTTGGACGAAAAAGTAGAAAATAGAGTCTCCACTCTTTCTGTGTTGGACACCGGATGGGGCCAGAGTCCTGATGCAGTGGCGTCTTTGGGGAGATAGTCAGACCACGGGGGAGATAGTCAGACCATGGTGTCTGCACGAACAGCCCAGAACAGCTTCCTGGAGCAAGTGAGCCAGCTCTGTACTCTGGTGGATAGAAAGGGACACACAGAATTCCAGCTCTGGCCTAGGAGTCAGGAAACCAGAATCATCTAAGATGTGTCCCCAAAAAACAGTGTAACTTTGAGGAGCTCACAATAGCTGGGTCTTGGATGAGGAATTTAGACTAGAAAAGTGGTTTTGTACATGGGTCCCTCTGACGAGTGGAAGTGCCTTAAAGCCACCGTGGGAAGAGGCACGAGGGATTCAACCTGACGGTACTCAGGAGCCGCCGCATTGGAGCCGTCCCCTTTCCTCTGTTTTACACGCCAGGATACAACCTACGAGTTTGTCTAAATCACGAGCTCTGCTGTTGATAATAAAGCAAAGTAAAACCAAACACAAGAGGATGGAATGGATGGTCTCAGATCTGCCTTTCATTGTCACTACTTGATGACTTAATGAAAAGAGAAGTGACATGTTTGTTTTCATATCATGACATAATATGAAAAGAAAGGAACATGTTTTATAAATTTTCCCTCCAGCCAAAGATCATGAGAAACACACCATCACTGAAGTAGGGTTTGTTATTCGTTGCAGCAAGAAAGAGGCCTCTCTAGGAGGAACCATGAAGAGGGTGTTAGAATGAACCTGTTATAGGTTTGGGCTTTGGTTAGGCCATCGACAGGGAGAAGGTTTAAGGAAGCGGGAGTTTGTTCTAGATTGGATGCTGCCAGAATGTGGGGGAAATTCTAGGACTGGATGCATTAATCTTATCTATGGGGAGGGCAGACTAGAGCAAGGATAAAAACTGAAACTGATAAAGAAACTGCAGTCACTCAATTTGGCTGAGAGAGGGGGATGCTTGGTATTTTATGGGTTGCACAGCGGCCTTGTGTTGTCTCAGTTCATCGTGGTCCCAGAGTGACTTTGGTTGATGCTGGTTGCTCTGTGCAGTTGTTTATGTAGCAGGAGAACAACAGGGCCAAGCTCTGAGCACCAGGCCAGCTCCCAGACGTCAGGGTCTGCTTTTTCTTTTTTTTACTTCCCTAAACAAATGTGTTTTAACTTGGGGACAGAGCCTTAAATCAGCACCTACCCCATTGAATCAGATACTTCTCTGAATAACATTCACAGAATGTTCTGTGAAACATTTATGTGAAAAATCATCCTCAAAGTGTCTCCCTCACCAAACACTTTTCCCTTTTCTTACCTACCCCAACTCCCCCCACCCAGAGATAACTGCAGTGCTGAGATCCGTCTGCTTTGTGCACATATCCTTGGGAAATTCTGAGAGACAGCAAATAAAAATGAACAAAGAACAAAAGGGGAGAGGATTAAAAACAAAATGGAAAGATATATGGAATTTTTCATAAATGCTGCTCATTGCACCAATAAGCCAGCCAGAGTGAAAACTGCCCGATTTTTCCTCAGTGGCTATGTTAGCATGGAGGTGGGCTCTTTTGTAAGGAGAAAATTTGGAGGATATGTGTGTCCTCTTGAAGAAAAATGGAACTGAAATAAAAATGATTTTATTCTTTTTGGGGTGAAATAGAAAAGGGAATATGAAAGTAAATTGGATTTGAAGTTTTAGTATGTAGATACAGAAAACTGGTGAGTATCGATTAAAAGCCATTTTCACATACATACACAAACATACAGGCTTTGCTTGTTTGCTTTTTTGACATTATTTACCATTTCCTTGCAGGAAAAGGGCTCCTTCACGGAGTAAATGATTAGTAGGAAACATGCAATGAGAACATTTGAAGTTCCTGGTCTAGGCTTCCCTCATTCTTGCTCAGCCCTCGTAGGGTGACATGATCGGGATGAGAGTGGCAACAGTCAGAGCAAAGAACCTGGGCTAAGAAACCAGAAGACCCACATCCCAGCCCCACCATTGACTAGGAATGTGATCTTGGATGCCTCCCTCAGCCTCTGTGGGACTCCAGTTTCCTTGGCTAACAGAAGATTTGGATAAGAAACTCTTTGAAATCCCTTCCAGCTCAAATGTGCAATGAGTACCTGACCCACAGCCTCTTCACCAGAAACAGTCAGCCTCCTCTGCGGCCGGATCATCCCTCAGGCAGGAGACCTACAGTGTGGGTGCCAAGGTAAGCACAGGGAGCCTTTGCTGGTTTTGCCCTGATCAGCACCCATTCATACTAAGTTCAACAATCTCTATTTAAAACTCCAATTTTTGTTGGTGATCCAGCCCCCTCTCTGTTCGCAGTCCATGTGATCTGGAAAAAAACAATCAGAATTCCATGGTTTTGGCTATCATGTTTGATTGGTCTACATAAATATCTGACTTAGGTTTGTTCAATCAAAGTGAATCTTCCAACTTGTGAGGAGAACTAAGAAGACTTGAACCTGGGAGGATATGAGTCTGACCAAGTTTCTGGATCTAATTGCCAATCAATAAGAAGTATGAGGGCCACGAAGAGTGCAATGCGCACCACCCGCAGGATGGACATATTTGAAACTCGGACTTGGGGCGGGGGGGCAAGGGAAACATACGTAACCTAAACATCTGTACCCCCATAATATGCTGAAATAAAAAAAAAAAGAAGTATGAGGGGAAAAAAGAACATATTAAGTACTTCGGGGATGCAATTAGCAACTATAGGACTCCATAGGAAAAATGATCCAGTTGCTTCAACAGAAGAGAACAGAGAGGAAGAGAAAAAGAGAGAGAGAGAGAGACCCTAGATATAAGAAAATCTAAAAGCCTATTAGCCTATCACAATGTATGGAACTCATTTGGATACTGATTCAAATACAGTAATGTGTCACTTAACGACAGGAACATGTACTGAGAAATGTGTCTTTAGGCGATTTTGTCATCGTGTGAACATCAGAGTGTACTTACACAAACCTAGATGGTATAGCCTGCTACACACCTAGGCTGTATGGTATAGCCTACTGCTCCTAGGCCACAAACCTGCACAGCAGGTTGCTGTATTGAATACTGTAGGCGACTGTCACACAGTGGTAAGTATTTGTGTATCTAAACACATCTAAACATAGAAAAGTTAAAGTAAAAACATATTAGAATCTTATGGGACCACCGTTGTATGTGCGGTCCATCATTGACAGAAACACCATTAAGCGGCACGTGACTATACATAAAACAATCAAAGAAATGTGAACTGACAGGGTATTTGGCAATACTAAAGAACTACTGATAAATTTTTTAGATGTAACAACCACATTGCAGGCATTTTTAAAGGAGTATTTCTCTTTAGAAACACATAATAAAATATCCATAGATGAGATAACATCTGGGATTTGCCTCAAAATAATTGTAGCAGGGGAGGGAGCGGATGAAACAAGATTGGCTGCATGTTGATAATTATCGAAGCTGTGATGGGAACACTGGACTCATTAGATCATTCTCCGCACTTTCAGATATACTGGAAACTTGCACTATAATTCTTTAAGATAAAATTTTAAATATGCATACTTTTTTATACAATTGTACTTCTGGGAAAGGTTATAAATTATGGACAATGATGTTCATTTTAAAATTATTTCTAATAGAAACTAAATGCCAAACCACAGATTAAATAGATTATAGTAATTCCTTTCAATATAATGATATGTACTCTTGTTTGTCTAGGAAGAGTTTTTAAAGATATGGGAATGTGCTTATTATTTTATTAACAAAAATATGTATTAAGATATTATCACAAATAAGTGAAATATATATTACACAAAAGATTGGATTTGTTTCTATATAAGGCCATGATTATTATTGAAGGGCACGTATCATTATGGTTAAGATCGCAGGTTCAGCTGTGACCTTGGGCAAATTATCACTTTACTTTCGTTTTCTAATCTCCCAAATGGGGATAATGATGGTATCCATATTATAGGTTATAAGAATTAACTAAAATGATTTATTTAAAACACCTGCAACAATGTCGCTACCTAGTAAGTACTTAATATGTCTGGCAGTTATTACATTCCCAGTATCAAGCATATGATAAATGTTGAATACTGGTTGCCTGAAAATTGATTCTTTATGTGGATTGTACCATCAACTTGAAATAAAAATATATATAGATGAATCTCCAAGCAAAAAGTTTTATTTAAGAATAAGCAAATAGGACTACAATTCTGGGCATACGCACATACTGGGGTGGTCTCTGGCATGTTCAGGAACAAAGGAAGTTTAGGGTTTTATTGGGGAGAAAAGAGATTAAGAGGTGACACAAGCAGTTTTACAAGAAAGTTTATTGGCCCTGGCAGCATCTTACAAGAGCTGGTAAATTCTGATTGGCAAGTGTCAGCAGTTGCTAGGTAGGACTTGTAATCCTGGAGTTCTGGTTAGGCCCTTGTAGTTTTGGACTAGGCTTTAAGACAGTTTTTGTAACAGGCAAGTGTTCTTACATAAGTAGCCAGCTGTTCTTGTGCTGTTAGCTGTCCTTGTATTAATATGACTCATGTATAATAGTAAGCTGAGGTCTGAAAAGATTTCTGTGTTAGTTCCAGTGATCGGGAAAATCATGTGTGCGAACCATCCCTAATGAGTGTCCCTGGCTCCATTTGCCAGAGTTTGACACAAGTGACTCCATTTTGATTCTGACAATTTTCACAGTACAGTTGACCCTTTAACAACATGGGATTTAGGGGCACTGACCCTCTGCACGGTTGAAAATCCACACATAACTTTTGACTCAAAAAAACTTAACTGCTAATAGCCTACTGTTGTGTGGAGGCCTTTACCAATAGCATAAACAGTCAATTAACACATATTTTGTATGCTGTATGCATTATATACTCTATTCTTACAATAAATAGCTGGAAAAAAGAAAATGTTATTAAGAAAACTATAAGGAAGAGAAAACATATTTTCTATATATTAAGTGGAATAGATCATCATATAGCTCTTCATCCTCATCATCTTCACATTAAGTAGGCTGAGGAGGATGAGGAAGAGGAGGGATTGGTCTTGTTGTCTCAGGGTGGCAGAGGTGGAAGAAAATCCACATATAAATGGACCTGTGCAGTTCAAACCTGTGTTGTTCAAGGGTCAGTTGTACTTACAATTTTCAGAAGAGCTGTTGCCACCTTAGGGTGTTCTTATAACAAGATTCAGATAATAAATATTTAGAAATTGAAGAATAAAACTTAGTTGCAGAGAAATCAACAGAACTTTCCTGACAGGACCCTGGGTGTCCGTTAGTGGTCCAGAATCTATCCACTGTGGCCTCCTCACTTCCGCTCTGCTAAGCCTCCTTTTCCACGAGCAGTAAAGGCATCGCATGGCGGTTAACCGCTGTCCATCAGGCCCAAACATTATTTTTAATCCCGTTACTCTAGCAGATAATGGTTCCAGATTCCAGGACTGGAGCGATAAGGGCTCCCTTGCTAATCACGCCAGAGCCAGATGCCATTTCATGTTCCTGGGGCCGTGATAACTGATAGACTCCACTACTCCTGCTAAATTTAATTCCTCCTGCCTGCCCTCGCTCACCCTGCCTGGGCACCTTCTGGAGGATGGTGTCCTGACAGCCCATCTTGGTTCAGCTGAGCTTGTCCTCCTGATTAGCATCCTATTTGTGTGCAAATAAGCACTTGCTTTTGTTGCTCCCGGCTTAATCACCACTATAAATCAGAGCCCTGGTCTGCAGAATCCAGGGAGTTGAGGAATGTAAAGGGCAGAAGAGACTTTACAGAATCAGAAGTCAAATTTCTTCATTTTAAAGATGAGGAAACTGGGGCTAAGCACGCCCAGGTGGATTTCCCAGGGGCGTGTTGCTAGTGAGTGCGACCAGTCCAGAAATTTGGATCACCATGGCCCATATTTTTGTCTCTACACTAGAACCCTGGTTCAGCTGGAAAAAAGGAATAATCACAGATTACTGATTACCATCAATGATTCTGTGTGTGTGAGAGAGAGAGACAGTGAGCGCGCGAGTAGTGGGTTTTTCCAAACTGTGGACTCACCTCTTTAAAGCAGTGTTTGTGCTCAGTTAATAAATTTAGCCCATCAACGAATTTCTCTTTTTTAAATAAAATATTTTAAAATAAATGTATATGTTTACATTATTGGCCATTTTTATTTGGTGAACAGTTTGATTCAACTGATACTGAAAGTACAAATGCATACTATCAAGTGAATGGCCAATAAATATTTTAATGTAAAAAGAGAGAGAAACTCAGAATACAAAAGACTGGGGGGAAAGCTGTAACTCAAAGGGAAAGATAAAAGAAGAATATATCTCACTTGAAGATGAAAAGAAAGGGAATTGCTTCTTTAAAAAGTAAATCATTATTATTCACATTCACCTGCCAAAAATAATGGCAAATGAGCCATGGACCTCGCTTGTCTACCAGGGCGGAGCTAGAAAATGCCCAGAGATAAAACCCAGGGAATCCGGCCCCATCCCAGAGCACAGAGAGAACAAAAGCGCCCACAGCGCTCTCCTAAATTGGGGATTCAAGAGTTCTGCTGCTGCGAGGATAATACCACCCAACACTGAGGGGTGAGCTAGTACATAGTTCTTCTGGAAGGGAACAGCCTTTTGTGGCATAGCTGACAAATACTGGGTCCAGGTACCCTGCAAAAAACTGATTCTACGGCTGAGAATATGTGTAAATGCCAAAATGTCTTTACCCAAGCTTGAGAGTCATTTTGACGATCATGGCAACATGCTCACGAGTGACAAGATGGCTTTAGAGGGGTGAGAGGCCCCAAAGGGCTGTCAGTGGATGTGCAGTAGGCCTCGGAGGACGCCCCGTGGGAGCCAAGGGCACTTCACGGGGACTTAGCAAGGCCCAGCCAGGTCACGCATGCAATCTGCAGAACTGTGACCCTGTGGCACCCAGGTCCATCCACCGATAAGTCTGGGAGCTTGTAAGTGCTCTGTTTCAGCATGAAGAGAGGAAAGTTGTATGTTCAAAGGGAAGAGAGAAGGGAGAGCCTGGGACAGCATGGCAGCTGTTCTCCTCTACCTGCCCGCCCCACTCCATCCCTCCCAGCCTGGATTTGAGCCCCAGGAAGAGGTATTAGGTCAAAGCATGAGGTAATGATGCTCAAGGACTGGGGCAGGGTAGGGGTGGGGTGGGGTGGGGGGAAGGATTCTTATACAGAAAACACCTTTCTAATCACTACACAGGCATGATATCACTTGATTTTCACTATAATCCTATGAAGTAGGTACTATTATTACCAATATTTTACAGATATGGAAGCTGAGCCACAGAGAAGGTAAGCAGTCCTCTCAAAGACACACAGTAAGAGATGGAGCCAACATTTTAAGAGAGATGGTTAAGTGTTAACCACTCATCAATACTGTCTCACTTTCGCAGGCGGATGCTTCTGGAGCCTGGGTGTTCTAACCCACTCTTCCCAGAAACCTAGGAGGCTGTTTGGCCCCCTTAGCACCTAGGAGGCAAATAGCCCTCAGGGTGTGGAGGGAGCAGGATCTCACAGAGGCCTTGGGGCAGGGTCTGCAGTGGCCCCAGACCAGGACTGTGCAGCAGACAGCGTCAGCAGGCTTGCTTCTGGCAAGAAGGTGCCCACACCCAGACACACATCCAAGATGGCTTAGACGCGCCCAGCAGCTACCTGGGAGTGCCCTGGAGACATAGGTGTTAGTATCTAAGAGACTCACTCACACTCCAAGCTTTGAAGGAACGGCCAAAAAGAGGAGAAAGAAAGCTCACAACATTCTGCCTTCGTGCCCAGATGTCACCCAGTCCTGTCCTTTTCTGGGCTAATGTCAATATCCTCAATACCTCAAACTATGGGCATTAAATGGGGGGAGTTAAGCTGTTATGAACCCAGCTAACTGCTCCATCTCAAAAACCTACTCGGAATAACCACCAACCTCACTGAGCCCCAGCGACTTAGAAATACTCTTTGGGCTCCCAAGCTAGAGTAGGGAAGCTGGGCATTTAGTGGCATGGGATGTAAAATGTAGGTTGCAGGTACTATTAGAAAAACGAGAAGGAGAAGCCGCCTGAGCACTATTGCCCTCCTGCAGCCTGGGTTTCCCACCAGGTGTGCCATGGGCAGATTGGAGAGTCTGTTTTGGCAGAGGGACCTGGCCGGAGGTGCCTCCAGGGGGAGAGAGCTTAGCTCTACCCTTCCCTCGGGAGCCAGGTGATGATGCTGTCTGAATCTTGCTTCAATTAGGAGAGATGAGCTCCCCAGCTGCGGTCTTCTTTGTGTCCGCAAAGAAACCAGCGCATTGTTATTCCTGTGTCATCCTACGAGTTGCTGAGCCTTGAAAGCTCCAACAGAGGCGGCTGCTGGAACGTTGCTGCAGGGGCAGCGCCACATTTAATTGCTTCACACGTGAATGCCTGTTCATGGGGCCTTCGCTCTGTGTTTAACACCGCAGCCGCTGACGGGCTTTTGCTGTCTGAAAGCATGCCCCGGTTCTCTGAGCGCAGTTTTAGAACCGACGGGGGAAGATGCCCTCTCATTTGGTAAACCGTATCTGGCCTTTCCAGCCCAGTGGTCATTAATGTTTGCTCTCATCCAGTGGGCAGATTCAAAGAAATACAGCTCTCATTAGATCCTGCTCAATGAAGAAAAATTCTCGTCTGCGTCCATGACTCCAAGCTGGAGCTGTCTGAGTTACACGGCTGGAAAGACTGGGGCGGTCATCCAAGCCGTCTCCGACGCCTCAGTCCTCAGTCCTCAGCCTCAGCAGCACCCACACTGCTGATGCCCTCCAGCCTCTGCCGCCCACTCACGCCACACCCACCTTCTAGTGAACAAGACTGACAACAGCTGACTTTGCTGAGTGCTTACCAAGGACTGGGTACTGCCCTAAACAGTGCACATGGTTGGCTCCTCTAGTGTGGTTACAAATCTATGAACCCCAGGGTCACAAGGACTCTGGAGCACAGTTCAAGTTCTACTCCTGACACCTAGGAGCTGTGTGAACTTGGGCAAGTCACAAAGAAGTGACCTCTATTTTTGTACTTGAACCAGATCCAAATAGTAAGGTGAATCTCTGGGGTCAGTGTCTCCATGGATAAGTTGCCCTCACTTTGTTCCCTTCCCTCAGACTGCACCCAGGCAGCGGACTTCCAATACTGGTGACTGGCCACCAGAGGTGTGAGGGAAACAGAGAGAATGGATCCGCCAAAATCCATCTCCGTCCTTGAAAATAATGCCACCGGATGCTGTCTTTGCACATCTGTAAGTTGGAGCTAAAAATAACTAGGGGTAGGTGTGTTAACTCGCACGGCCTCTACAGAGCACAATCGCTGATATGTCAAAATTTCAAATGCACATACCCTTTGACCTAGCAATTCTACTTCTAGGACTTTATCCTAAAGAATGAGAGGAAAGTGTGTGCACAAGAATATTTATGTCCGTATTATCTTACAAGCATAAGCCTGAAAACAATCTACGTGGGAACTGACTAGATAAATTATGGTATATTTGTACAATGGAATATTATGTAGCCATAAAAAGGTAGCTTTAACTAAATTCAGGTGAAACAATCTAAAACAGGTTTTCTTAAGTGAAAAACAGCGAAGTGTTAACACTGGTATGTTTTTTACAAGATATTTATACTCAGTTGCTTCCATACCATAGAATATCTCTGAAACAGAATCATTGGTCAGAGAATAGTTGCTGCCTCTGGGGAGGAACTTAAGGTGGCCTGAAGTCAGGAGGGAGGGGATACTGACTTTTACTGTATACCCTTTTGAATCTTTTGAATTTGTGCCACAGGAATGAATTACATATCTAAGAAATAAATAATATATAATTACAAGTTTGATGTTTAAATAGAGAAAAAGCTCATGTTTCTAAAAAGGGAGAGAGAAAGAGAAAAGAACCAATTGCAAATCATGGATCTGCAGAAAACAATGAAAAAATAATAAGGTAAATGTGCAAAAAAAGGAACTGGCATTTCTAAGGAAGATGGCGAGGCCAGGACGAGACCAGTCACATTTCCTGGAGCCTCTGGCGGGAGCCCTGTCCTTCTGCTCAACACGTGGCAAATATTCACACACTTGTTGCTGGGGAAAAGGTCTCTCCACTGGGTGGCACTTGGGAGGACTCAGGCACTTTGGGAGGACCTACATTTTTCAAGCTTCTCTGAATATTGGTCTGTCCCCTAACTAGCCTCCCACCATGAAGTGTCTCCCCACCTGTGATAATTAATGTAATGTGTCAACCTGGCTAGACTATAGTGCCCAGATGTGTGGTCAAACACCAGCCTAGATGTTTCTGCGAAGGCAGTGTTTAGATGAGATTAACATTTAAATCAGTAGACTTTCAGTAAGGCAGATAAACCCTCCCTAATATGGGTGGCCTCATCCAATCAGTTGAAGGTCTTAAGAAAAAGAGACTGAGATCCTCTGAGGGAGAAGGAATTCCTCCCCTCTCCCAACACCCCCGCCTCCCTCCCCCGCACTGCCCTGGGACTAGAGTCTGCAACATCAACCGTTCCCTGGATCTCCAGCCCGCTGGCCTCTGTCCTGCAGATTTTAGACTTGCCAGCCCCACAATTGCAAAAGGCAATTCCTTAAAATCAAGAGAGAAAGAGAGAGAGAGAGAAAGAGAGAAATCCTATTGATTGTTTCTCCAGCAAACCCTGACTAATCCACCATTCACGGGCCTGGCTCGCCACTATCACACACGACCACTCATCGCTCTTGGTGTAGCCTCTGCTATTCTCGTATCTACCAGTGTGCCTATGTCCAGTCCTGCTGGCGAGGCTGTAAGGTCTTTGTGAGCCAGCACCACGTCTCCATCATCCATGTCCGTCTAACATTCCACGGAGAACCTGCACCAGGAACAAGTGCTCAATAAAGATGCGCTGTTGAATGAAGCTGCACTTTTCGTGACAATGGTCCTGATGCTGAATGCTTGGGTTTGGATCATCTGTGCATCAGTATCCAGATGAGCTCATCAATTGGGAAGAACATGAAGAAAAAGAAAAAGGAAAGCAACGCTTACCAGTTGTTTTCAGTTCCCACGATGCTTTATTTTACAGGCTGCTTCTTACGCAGCCACCTCAAGACTGTCACCGGCAAATGATTGTTCAGAATTCCTCAAGCAGGCCACAGCGGTCAAGTTCCCACAATGTAGGACATAGCCTACACTGTTTCAAAATTAAAATCAAGAATTATCTTTTGAAATAAGATATATTGAATAGAAAAAAATATAAGGAAAAAAAATCTGTGATTATCACCCTCCCTTATACTCCAAATATGTGTTTAATATTATTGTCCATTTCAAAAGAGGAAATTGTGACCCTCAACTCCAAGATTAAAATACCATTTCTGAAAATCAGACTGAATCCTAGATAAGAAACTTTTGTAGACATCTTCCACAAAAGTTTTTTTTATTATTATTTGCCATATTTTTTAAAGATTACAAGACGGATGAATCTTTGAAAAGTCAATCTGATCCTTGGGTGAATAAAGAACCAATTGGTTTCGTTTTATGATCAATAAGACTATTTTCAATGAGCACCCAACACCAACAATTCTGTCCCATAGGAAAACTGATTTATAAGCATGTCAAATGGAGATTTTATTTTACCCTGCCTTCAGCTGTCAACCAAGAACTCAGAGGCTCTCCCCAGGGAGCAAGGAGGCAGAATAGTATGAGGCCTTCAGAGGCCAGCCTTGAAAGCAGGAAACACTCAGTTTTGACCTGGTCTTTTGAAATCAATACAACATGGCATAGAGAAAGGAAGCAGATGGCAGAGTATAAGTTACATCAATATTTTTCTTTATTATATAATTTGCATTAAATTCTGCTAAAGGACAAGTAGATTAAATTGACCATGAGAGATACAAAAGGAGTATGTGATGAATCATATCTCAAATGAATTTTAATCAACACTATAGGATTTACAGTACAGGCTTATTTTTCTTTTAATTAAGTTATCTTATTTCTTTCTATTCTATGTGATGTGAAAATTTACAGTATGAGAAGATAAACATAACCTGTAGCCCCACCATCAAAATAAGCCACCATTAACATTTCAGCATATTTGATAATGGTTCCTCTATGCATTTTATATCATTGTGAATCCTGCTTTTACCACTTACGCTAGAGTAAAACAATTTTCTATGTTATCATAACTTCCTCTTCCTAATAGCAGTTCCTATTACCATCAGTTTGTGAGGTTAAGTCTTTTCCAAGACCCCAGAGCTATTAATAATAAGCGATAGAGCTGGGTTCTAACCCTGATCTACCTATTTCCGAAGTCCATATTCTTTCTACTATGTGAAACTACCTTATAAATAGTTACTCCTTTTGACCCAGTAAATCACCTTTTGGGAATCTATATGGAATCTGAAATGTACAAGATGAGCTTGGGATGAGAGAACTTGAGATACAAAAAAGCAAGAAACTATCAAAGATTAAATAGGTCATGTCAAAAGGAAGCCAACTTGAAAAAGGTCCCACTAGCCAAATGGCACAGTGTCACTATCAAAAAGAATAATCACACTCGAAATATTAAATATAAAAATCAATAAGCTCATAATGACACTTTTTAAAAAACGTACTTATAAGAGCACTAGCTTGTTACTCTGAAAATGATAAATATGTAGAAAGAATCAAGAATTTGTCCTGCCTTTCTTGTACAAACTGTATTTCAGAGCAGCCAGATAATTGATGAGGATAAATTCTTCTTTATAGAAGAATTATGGCTAAGTAATGCAGAAGGAAGGGCAGAATAAGAAAACTGCTGTTTCAATCCCTAACGAAACACTGGATCTAGGCAATAGTTGTCAGTGAATGCTAAAACTAGAGGTGAAATGTTCCTAGGCGACTTGCAGAGGATGGAGCACTCTAACATCACTCGGACTGATTATTGGCATTACTAAAAGTAGAGAAAACAGACATCATGAGCTCATGGTATGATTCCACAGGAAGCACACAGCATAAGAAATATTATGACCTAAAAACATCTGAGTCTTAATCAAATCAAGGCTCAGTTCTAACTACCAGTTTATAAGAAATTCAGAAAACATAGGAATGAGTTGAAACATTTCAGAGAAACAATCATGTGAATCTAGAATATAGGACCTAAAAGAAAGATAATGTGATTTCTCCAACAAATTCAATGGCATGAAAACAATTGAAGAGAGGGGAGGAGGGACGGTGTAGACTAAAATAGTTAACAGGTATGACAGCCATGCCATTTACAGGTTTTATTGGTTCTTATTATTTGAGTAGGCCAAACTATAAAAACAATTTTGGCCGGGCGTAGTGGCTCATGCCTGTAATCCTAGCACTCCAGGAGGCGAGATGGGAGGATTGCTGGAGCTCAGGAGTCTGAGACCAGCCTGAACAACAGCAAGACTCTGTGTCTAATAAAAATAGAAAAAATTAGCCAGACGTGGTGGTGTGTGCCTGTAGTCCCAGCTACTGGGAGGCTGAGGCAGGAGGATCACTTGAGACCAGGAATTTGAGGTTGGAGTGAGCTAGGTTGATGCCATGGCACTCTAGCCTGGACATCAGAGCAAGACTCTGCCTCAAAAAAAATAAATAAATAAAAGTAAAAGCAACTTTGAGACAATCTGAGAAATTTGAATATAGATTATTAGAATATTTTAGATGTTATTATTTTGGGGTATGATAATACCTAGTTATTTTTTTTAAGTCTTACTGCTTAAATTCATTCAAAGTATTTATACGGAAAATATGATATCTGGTATTTGCCTCACATATTCCAAGAAAAACGTGTGTATGTGTGTGTGTGGGTGGGAGGGTTATGCATGTGGAGGTGGGTAGATGAAGCAAGAGTTGCAAAATGTTGATAATCATTGAAGCTGCAAGATGGGTACCTGAAGATTCACAATACTATTCTCTCTACCTCTGTGTATGTTTGGAACATTCCATAAAAAAAAAAAAAATTAACACTAAAAAATGACGTTTATGCAGACATCAGAACATGTAGAAATGAAATTTCATACATGCCATGGACTGGAAAGACATGGAGTAAATAACTGAAAAAAAATCTGTCAGAAAAACCTACGCCTTATGCTGATCTCTTATCCATGTTAGAAATGGAATCACTGAAATGTTAGTATCTGATTCATTTTGAAATTGACGATGAAAAGATTAATCACCTTCCACATTCTTTTGGCATCTGACACTACCACCAATTTAAATAGAAGGAGCATCAAAACTATTAATCTAAGAAAGAAATTTAGTGAATTATAAGGTCTCTGATATGTTTAATGAGTATGTCTCTCCCATGGCAAAGAAATAATTTGGAAAAGGAAAGAAGATATAAATTCTGCAGATCAATTTTCTGTGATCCTCTTTAAAGAGGTTAAGGTGGTATTTTGGTTTTTCAAAAATCTGATGCTGTGGATTACAAAATGAAGGAAAATTAATTGCAAGTAAAGGGAAGCAAAGATCACTTATGACGACACATCTTTTCCAGGGATATTGCTGTGCAAACTAATAGCATTCAGGGGGTAAAAATAAGTCCATTCACCATATGCCCACACACATTCCATATAATGACAGATGGAGATCTAATTTTAAAAACTTACTACATTTAAAAAATGCTTCAGAAACATCTGTATAAACAATGGATTAGAATTTGATTAAAAAATAAATAATTGAAATGCCAAAAGCTCATTAAAGGAAGGATGCTATGTGGAGATGCCTACCCATAGAAACAAAGCCCTTTGTGTCCGGCACAATGTTTTCCATTGAAGGCAACAACTGAATATTTTAATTTTCAGCTTCTGAGGGAAACATCATTTAGTCTTGATCACCAGTTTGTTTTTAACCACAGAACTACAACAATTAGGAAAACAAAGGCATTTATAAGATGCTTAAACCAGTGCACGCTCTTAGGTCAGGTTCCTGGGAGCCAGGCTCTGAGACGGAAGGTCGCGCAGGAACGTTATTGGGGAATGTTCTCAGAAATGTCTCCTGTGAGGGGTGAGGGAAGCGGGATTGGGCACAGGGAGACACAGAACTGTGATGCAGTTGCAAGAGACCTGAGCGAATACTGCAGGGAGACCAGAGCAGAAAGGCCCTTCAGTTTTCCCAGTGGAGGCAAAGGGGCCAGGCCTTTGCATCCTCACATAAGCCCGTCGATGGATGCCAATAGAAATGAGCATTGGACGAGGGAGCTCCCTTTGGCCAAGAGCCATTCCCAAGTGGGCCTCACTGAGGAGTCCCTTTGCAGGGGTCAGATGCCGACTCTTCTGACTGGTTAGGAAATGAATGCTTTGATCCAGAAAGGGAGATCTGGGGCGTATACCTCCCCATCCATCATGGCCCACCCCTGGAGCCTCCCAGATCTAATTCCTTGACATAAAAGTTCATCCCACTTAGAATAGCTCCATATGCTTCTGGGCGATCTCTTTTTCATGATCTCCCTCTTCTGCTATCGCACCTAACAGCACTGCTGCTAGTCTGGGTGGCTTACCTGGTGGGGTGATTCCTATCCCTGAGAACCCTGAGCCCTTGGTCACTATGAGGGCATAGCTGTGGTGGCAAAGGGCCAAGTTCAAGCCATGGCTACTGCACTTGTTCATTCTTCATCAAGATCTGGCAAAAGAGTAACAAAAGACAACTCAGTGAATCACCTGGGTGGCTAGGGCTACAAGTGGGCAGCATCTGTAGCTTAAAATGGAATTCTTGCTGTGTCCCCAGATAGGAGCATTCTCCCCTAGGGCACCAGGACATGAGAGACTAAATGTGCAGGACAAGGAAGTGCCAATTCCTTGGGCAACTCATTGGGAGTCATGGTAAGTGGAGCCAGGCCTACTTCCAATCCTGGTTTTGTGAGCCCATCAGTTCCACCTAGTGGGAACAGGACACTATATTATGGGCATTGATTTCATGCCAGCCCATCTTCACAAGGTATCATCTCCAAGCTGGTACCTTAGCTGTGCTTTCAAAAGGTTCTAGTTGACACATTGCTTCTGGGTGGCGTGTATGTGATGAGACCAGTGGATTCTATGGTCATATGTCCTTTGTTGCTCTTCCTTTGTTATAAAATGGGACCATTGGTACAGGGTCACATTATGCAGGATCTCATGTCAGTTTAATCAAATAATCTGTAAGACCATGGATGGTTGTGCTGCCTGAGTCCCTGTGGGCAGAAAAGGTAAAGCCAGTTCTGGAATATGTGTCAATGCCAATCAAAATAAATTACTACCACTTCCAGGCTGAAAGGTTTCCAATGTAATCAAGTTGCTAAGAAGTAGCTGGTTGGTCTCTGGAGACAGTGTTTGGGGAGTTCAGTGTTGGTTTCTGTTGCTGGCAGGTTGGACTTTTGGTAGTGGCAATAGATATATTAGATAATCAGCTGACTTTATGGTGATGATTGATCCACCCTCAATCATCAGGACCCCTGTTGAATGAAGGGGGCAGAATGGTGGATTAAATGGGGACACAGTGAGGACCACTACCCTTGCAGTGTTGAGCATGTTTAGGGCAGCCACTTCAACCTTGCCACTCACTATAACAGTTGTATCCTCCTTGCTTCTGCCACCTCAGTTCTGCCACCTGGCCCCTATCAATCTGGGATCTTATTATCCCCGTTGCTTTTGGGGAGCCCAGTTCTATAACAGCGTCATCTATAGCATCAGCCCTGCCCTATAGAGGACAGCCACCACTGAGTTTCTCAGAGACGCCAGTGCTCCTCCTCTCATCTGTTCATTCCTTACAGTTTTGGTAACGGTGTCTTCTGGGTGCCTCTGTGGCACACAGTGAATTGGTGGATTTTCCAATCTTCCAGAGTAGAGCAGCCCCTGTTATCTGTGGCAAACACATTCCAACAGCAACCACCCGCAGTGGATGCCTGAAACCTTGAATGGTACCCGAATCCTATATATACTATGTTCTTCCCTATACAGGCACTATGTCTGTAACTTTTGAGGGTACAACAGAAAAACTAGCACAAATGTCTTTGTCCTTCTTCATAATTTCACACATAAAACATTTGTTCTTACCGTAGATCTTAGCGACCTCAGCATACAACTCTTTTTCTTTCCTTAAATCAAGAACTTTCACCTTTTCTCTTACAGGAAGCACTTTGCAGCTTCTCTTTGACATATCCAAATTGCCAGCCTTGCTCCTCTTGCACGTCAGGGCATTACTGAGTAAAATGAGGGTGACTTGAACACAAGCACTGTGATATCTCGACAATCTATCTGATCACTGAGATGGCTAAGTGACTAACAGATAGGTAGTGTAGATAGCATGGATTCACTGGAAAAAGATGATTCACATCATGGGCAGGACAGAGCACTATGGTGTGAGACTTCATCACACTACCCAGAATAATGCACAATTTAAAACTTATTTATTTCCTGAATTTTCCATTTAATATTTTTGGCCTGCGGGTAACTTAAAGTGTGGAAAGCAAAACCGTGGATAAGGGGAGACTACTGTACAGTTGTTCCTCCGTATCTGCAGGGAATTGGTTCCAGGACCCCCCTTGGGTACCAAAATCTGCAGATGCTCAAGTCCCTGATATAAAACAGCCTAGTATTTGCATGTAACCTATGCACATCCTCCCATATACTTTCACTCATCTCTAGATCATTTATAAACCAGACACAATGTAAATGCCTTGTAAATAGTTGTTACACTGCATTGTCTAGGGAATAATGACCCAAAAAAGTCTGTACATGTTCAGTACAGATGCAATTTTTTTTTTTAAATGCAGTATTTTTGATCCACAGTTGGTTGCATCCGTGGGTGTGAAACCCGCAGGCGTAGAGGGCTGACTGTATATCCACCCTAGCATGCTTGCTTCCCTGGGCCTTTTGATCTCCTTCTTCACTGTCTGCTAAGGAATTTCTCACATATCTCCTCCCACTGGTCATTGCTTTTCTACAAAAGAAGAGAGTCAACTAAGAAACTCTAAGAATCAACCAAGCACAGTGCCAAGTCCTATTCTCAGGAGAGTGCTCCCATGTAGATAAACTCTCCATTACCCAACTATACAGTCCATCCTCCTTAATCCAGACTCTTGAACCTTCAGGATTCACTCCCATAGGTACTCCTGCTGGTACTTGCTTGCTCAGTCTTGCATCTTCTTTGGTGTAGGTTCCCTTTCCTTCCTTATCAGGACCAGCACTTCCCACACTAGGTTTTATTGTGACTTTACTCTATTCAGGGGTCAGAAAACTTTGCGTGTAAAGATCCAGACAGGAAATAGTTTAGGTTCTGTAGGCTACATGGACTTTGTTGCGACTACTCAATTCTCCCCTTGTAGCATGAGGGTAGCCACAGAGAATCCGTATGTCATTGAATAGGTGTAGTTGTATTGCAATAAAACTTTATGTACAAAAACAGACTGCAGGCTGGATTTGGCCGGTGGGCTCCAGTTGCTGTCCCCATCCTAGTTACTGGGCTAGTGTCCAGGAATGGAGCTAGGATTGATCCTAAGTTGGAAACGTGCTGCCTTGCAAGGCAGAGGCTTCTGCACTGTCTTCAAGCAAGGGGTCAGCGCTAGCTTTTAATAGAGAGGAGGGTTCAGGGGAATCTGGGGATTTGGGATTTTGGGTACATGGACAGGTATGTCTCCATCCCAAGTCTGAGCATCTCATTCCTTCCCACGGAGGGCCCTGACTTTGGCACAGTACATTTGCAGAGGCCAAAAATTTAACCTCTGGAGCTCTGCTGCCCTTTTAATTAAGTCCTAGGCTCAATTCTGGCCCTTTTCTGCCCTGGCTACAGGAGATGAGCTTCTCTTTATAAACTGCGGTAGGCCCTCTGGCTTTCACACTTAGCCTTAGATTGGTGATTAATCGCTGCAAGCTTCCATTGCCTTTCTCTAATTCATTTTATAGCACTCAGCACAGCCATCCAATGCCACTGTACTTACAATTACCACTTCCCCTGAACCTCTCAAATACTTCAGATATTGGACCTACCAATGCATTCCCTTCCAGCAGTCACACTGTGGAAGTGCAAGTTCCAGCAATTACACAGCTACAGCTTGCCAGGGGCCATCCTCCCTGAGGGCCAGCCAGCTGGTGACCCAGCTCCAAATCCTATTTTAGAGTCTCCTTCCTCAGACGGTTCCTGGCACATACCGTTTTAGGTATGCCTCCCCGAGAAATAAGCTCTGAAGTGGAGATTTACACGCAGCACTTTTACTGGGAGTGCTTTGGAATACCTGTAAGAAAGTAGGAGCGAAAGGATTCCACTGGGGGAGAAGTCAAACTATGACTCACTTGTACTAAAGGCCGTACGCAATCCACGGACTGCTGTCAGAGCTGTCCAGTCAAGGCAGCGGGCCAGCCACCGGATACATACTGTCCCCTCACTGCCAACCACAGAGGGGGTGCGGTCCTGGGCGGGGCAGCTCTGTTCTGCTAAGGAAAGGATCCCCCACAGAGGGACTCTTCCATGAGATATCAAAGGCCAGCACTCCTGGCAGCTGGGGGCAGTTCAAGTCCTGGAGGGGACCTAGGGGCAGCACACCACACCGTCTGCTGCAGGCACATATGGAGTGATCGGGTTCATGCAGCCACTGTAAGATCAGACAGGCACCCATGAGCCCAGTTTTACTGTCACATCCTAGTTACTAGGAATCTTGGGAGAAGTGCTGGAAAAGGATAGAAGGGAGGGAGGAAAGAAGGAAGGAAAGAAAAAAGATAAATGGAGAAAAATCAAGTCCTCCTAACTCACTAGAGCAGCTGTATCTACTTAACTGGACACAGGTATAATAAAAAGTCGGGCTTTCTACTTCCCTGCCTTTTAACAAACAACATTTCCTGCTTTTCGGCATGGTTCAGGAGAGGACAGTTGAGCACCATGATGCTGAATGTGTGACAGTGGCAGAGGTCTACTACCATTGTAAAGTCTGTATGTATTTAAGTTGGCATCAACAAAGCAAAGTGCCTATTAATGTGTGTGGCATGCAGAGATGTCCAAATAAATGTAATTTAATTCCACCTAAAGTCAGAATAATAGTATAGGTACGGTTAAAAAAAAACCATTTTAATTTTTTTTATCTCTGAAGCTGCAAATTATTAGAGACAATCAGTTTGGGTTCTTGATTAGATTTTTGAAATGTTGCCATGTGTTCAATTTATATCCCTATGAATGTACTGGGTAATGGATATTATTGGTATCCAAAATATATCATTTTACCTTCTATTTATTCTTTAGGAAATTAGGCTCCTGGTTAGGTGGCTAGGTGGCTTTTCAATTAGCTAAATATAAACTCTGTATGCATTCATTAAGACATTTGTTGATGCTATTGGGTTCATTTTGAAATACACACACAAGTATAATCCACGTATCTAATTCCTCCCCCACCAAAATAAAATGTTTGTACTTTAAATTGCAGGCAACAGCCACAGGCAGAAAGTCAGACGCCACTGCTCTGATCCTAGGATCTGTAAAGCTGACTGAAAGGCAAAAATTAGGCAAAGACATTTCTGAATCCTTAGATGTCTGCTTCTTGCTCATGGAGTTGAAAAGCTGAAATGAAATAGTGTGCGCACAATCCCTAGCTTGGTGCTGGCACGGTAGCATTCGATAAGGTCCGCCCCTCACCTACAATCCCACATCCCAGAGTTCTGAATCCTGAACGATTTTTTTTTTTTGTATATCCTTTGGTATCAAAACTTGGCCTGAACAAATAGGAGACTATTTCTAGGCCTTGGTGTGAATGGAATCTGTTCCTTTCTAGAAACATGAATGTGTTTATCAAGTGGTCTTCCAGGTCCTATGGAGGTCACATTATATACAGTATATGCACCAGAGTAAATTTCTAAAACCCCAAATGTATGACTCTGTAAACACATCTGTTTTGAAAGGTTTATTGATAAGAATTTGTGTACCTGTCCTTGTTGGCTCTCTTTTCCTTTCCTGGGCTGGTTGTGGCTTCTGTCCTTCCTCCCCTGGCCATCACTAGTCAATCTGAAATAAAAGCCACACTTGGTCAGACATCCTCTATGCATTAGCACCTGGTAGGCACCTTCTCACGTGTTCTTCGGGAGCCTACAATGATCCTGCAAGGGATTGGTGATGAGCCTTATTTTAAAGATGAAGAATTTGACACAGAGAGAAATGAAGTAACTTAGTGAAGGTCAAGAACTTCCAAGTGCAGAACCAGGCTTCCATCCCAATCTCTGACTTCTCAGCCTCTGCTGCTTCTACTACAGCACGTTGGGATTTACTTGAAGAAACAATGTTTCCTAAGGAGCATTTAGTATTCAGCCAGGCCATTTTCCCTGTGTACTGAGAGGCAGTAAAGCAAAGTGCAGTAGTTCTCAAAGTGTGATCCAGGGATCTCTATGCATCCCAAAACCCTTTCAGAGGGTTTGCAAAGCCAAAGCTACTTTTGCAATAATCATTAGCTGTTATTTTCCCTTTTCACCCTGTTCTCCCATGAGAGAACTGTAGAGTTCTGAGAGTCAATATGACATGTATTAATATTATATTAATACAACAGATTGAATGCAGAAGCAGATAGGAGAACCAGCCAGCCACTGTTAAGTGGCTGTTAAGCCAGCCACTAAAGACATTTGCAATAAATGTTAAATAAAACCACTCATTTCACTATAGTTTTTTAAAGAAAACATAATTATTTTTCATAAAAATATACTGATGTTAACATAAAACAATTTTATTACTTTTAAAGGAGTTAAATTTTAAAATTTTCTCAATCTTAATTTCTAATAGTGTATATGTCAATAGATGTGACCAACAAAAACAGAAGCTCTTCAGAATCCTCAATACTTTTTAAAAGTGTGACAGGGATCTGAGACCAAAAAATTGTAAGAACTGCAAGTGTAGTAAGAATGTAAACTCTGAATCCTGACTAACTGGATTCATACCCCAATTTTGCCACTTACTAATTATGGAGGCTCCTTTGTGCCTCAGTTTCCCCACCTAGAAAATGGAAATGATATATTACCTACATCATAGAGTTGTTGTAACTTTTAAAGTTAACACATGTAAATCACATACAACATCTGTTATTTAATACAATTTTTGTTTTAGTGGTTACTGTTATTGAATTTTTACATACTCTGTATACTTGTGTTTATTTCCAGGAAAAATCCCCTCAAGTTTCAAGATGAATAAAAACAATAAACTACTAAATTATCCAAATATTAATAGATTTCCTTTACTTGAATTGGAAATGGGAAAGACATCTTGGGACCAGAGTCATGTTTTAAGCATAAATGTTAAAAGGTTCCATTTACTCTATTTACTATCAATTGAATATTCTCATTCTGTGGTGCTAAGCATTATAAAAATCTCAGAAAAGGTAAAATCCATCACTTTTATAAATAGAGTCTTATTTTCCACATTTGCAGATGCTGTGTTTAGAAAATCGGTAAACTAGGGCAGGGCAACCTGTCTGAGACACATTACCCCAAATGAAAGTGGTATATGAGATTGGAATACCAAATGTGGTGATTAATAACAAAACATGATGCCTTCAATTCAGGATTTAAAGGTCTTATTCAAAGAAATAAAAGTTGTAGATTCCTTAAGAAGCACAGATTTGGTGTTAATATAATTTTAATGCTTTTAATATAGGTTTATGTATGTGCTAAATATAGATGCATTCTTTTCCTCTAAAGAAATGCATTAATGCTTACTCAGTGTCTCAGTTCATTTTGTATTGCTATAAAGAAATGCCTGAGATTGGGTAATTTATAAAGAAAAGCGGTCGATTTGACTCACAGTTCTGTACAAGATTCATGCCAGCATCTGCTTCTGTTGAAAGCTTCCAATCAAGGTAGAAGGGAAGGTGAAGGGGGAGCAGGTGTGTCAGGTGACGAGAAGGGGAGCAAGGGAGAGAGAGGAGGTGGTGCCAGGCTCCTTTAAACAATCAACTCTCGCGTGAACTAACAAAGTGAGAACTCACTCATTATCACGGAAGGGCACCAAGCCATTCATGAAGGATCTGCCCCCATGACCCAAACACCCCCAACCAGGACCCACCTCCAACACTAGGGGACAAATTTGGAGAGGCCAAACATCTTCCAAAACATATCACTCTGGAAATAATAGTTTATACGAAATTATTTTTTGAAGTACTTGAAAACAATTTGACTTGGCAGAGCAGCATGGTGACTAACTAGGACACACACTTGAAGAAAGTTTTTTCCTTGCTCTGTCAATTACTAATGCAGACCATGGATTGAGTTACATTATACCATCCAGAGCACCAAGATTTTGGTATGTCATCACAATGGGAGGGAATTGGTCTAGATCAGTTCAAATGTGTCACCAAAGTCTAAAATTCTATGACGGTAGAAGGTTCTCATTTTCTAGCATAGACAATAGAAAGCATCGTCATTAAGAACAGCATGACCTTGCGCTGTTATGCCCAAGAGTCCTTAGCTGTAAAATGGAAATCATAATTGTATCTACTTCTTCTTAAGGGTGTTGCGAAGATTAAATAAGGTAACATAATGTATGTAAAGCCCTTTCCTTTAAAATATTGACAGCACGGACTGTGGCCATGGAAGTCGGAATCCGCTAAGGAGTGTGTAACAGCTCACCTGCCGAATCAACTAGCCCCGGAATTTATATTTTAAAAATAAAAAAATAAATAAAATAAAATAAATTAAATTAAATACTGACAGGAAAACTCCACCACAAGGTGGTAAGTGGAATCCAAAAAGTCCAACCATGCAAAACATGTGATGGTGTAATGGAGAGGAGTTCCAGTTACTGTTGCTGTGTAAACTTAGTGGTGTCAAACTATTTTATTATGCTCACAGATTCTGTGGGTCAAGAATTATGGAAGGACTCACTCACCTGGACAGTTCTTGCCTGGGTCTGTTATATGGCTGCAGTCAGCTGTTGGTGGGGGCTGTAGTTATTCAAAGGCTCCACTGGACTGGACATGCAAGCTGGTGCTCTCAGTTGGTGCTGGCTGTTGACTGAGACTTCAGCTGGGACATCAAACCAACCACATGTGATCTCCCCACCTCCACATGGCCTGGGATCCTGCACAGCAGGACCTCCTCTCCTCCGGGCAGTCAGAATTCTTGCAATGGTCAAGAGTACAGGGAAGCAAGGTGGGAGCTGAGTTGCATTTTGTTGACTATGCTGGGATGTCAGCAGTACCACTCCAGCTGCATTTTATTGGTAATGAGCAAGTAATTAAGGCCTGCCCAGCATCCAGGGGAGGCATGTCAAAGGATTAGCTGGCCTACTGTAAAGCCGCCATGTGAGGCCAGTGAAAAATACTACTTTTCAGCCTGTATTGACTCCGAAAGAATTAAAAAAAGAGATGATATTGAAACTACTGACCTGAGAAAGTCCCCAGTGATCCTCAGGGACTTCCTAACTGTCCCCAAATCCGACCTTGCATAAGAATTTAGCCTGTCTCAGTTTGAGAACAAGGACAAAGGGGAAGATAATAAGCAGCAACTGCCAAGTCCATCTCAAACAAATTTGCATTATGCTACATTAGTATTGTTGTGGAGTTTCGCTATTATTAGTAGATTGTAAGCTAGGCTACTGTCACTGAAATCCCACACCACCATGGGATTCAGTCTATTCCACCTAACAGTCCAGTCAGCTCAGGCTAGCAGGGGAGCTCTATCCCATGATGTCATTTCACCACCGAGGCTCCTTCCATGCTATTGCTCTGCCATGCCCTAAGATGTTATCTTATATGCACAGGTAACGCTGGCGCACCTCACTTCCAGCTCAAGAAACAGACACAGAGTCTAGAAAATCAGCTTGCTTCAGAGTCGGAAACAATTGCAGCTTTTGCCTCTGTGCACAACCACTGGCCCAAATTTAGTCACATGACCACATCTTGCTGGAAAGGAGGTTGGGAAATTCAGTTTCTGGCTGGGAAGCCACGTGGAAGGAGAGAAGTGATTAGGGAAACAACCGTCTGCCCCACAAATGATAAGTAAATTATTATCCTAATATTCAAATGTTTGCAGCATTAACAAGCTAATCAAATCTTCTTAATCTCCATCAATTTCAGTGTCATAAATAATTAAGGTGCCAATTGCAAGTGAATCTGAATTAAATGACATGTATTCTTCAAAGCACTTACAAACTTCTCTAGGACTGCCAGCAATTTTCTTGCAAAAATGTCTGCACATTGAAAGTTGGCAACACAGCCCTAACCTGGACTCCTACATATGAATTATTCTGAAGTCCAAATCAGTATGTCCAATGAAATCTTAACAGAGCTTAGAAATGATAATCAAGGTGGAAGAAAACAGCTTAACAATTAAGAATCCACAAATAACCAAAATCATTTGCATTCTAGGAAAGAAAAGGTGATATTTTCTTTTATGTATTAAGTAAACATTAGATTGAATGTATTTCTAGATTGAGGTTTTTTTCACAGCTGCTGCAAATTTAATGGACTTGAGTGAGTTTTTATAGCTTCACTTTCTCCCTCTGAATGTACTCCTTAGGACAGGATGCTGAGGACAGTGGCACAAGTGTGTGGCGACATTAAGAATTCTGGACAAGAAATCATCTCTAGCTTCCCTCAGTGTCTCCTTTAAAAAGTTATTGAAATTCCCTGAGTCTATTTCTTCCTCTGTACAATAGGAATACTACCTACACCTCACAGTGGAGAAGTGTAAAATAGTACTTTTTACTCAGTAAAACAAAAATTCATCCTGTGCAAAGCAGAAAGAAAACAGAGGCAAAGTGCCTCGTCTGCAGACAGGCAGCAAAGCCTCCAGGGGCTTCTGTAACACTCACGGAGCGGGACAAGATTGTGTTCCCTCGCTTTCGATCCCAGCCTTGATGTCTTCAGCTAGACAAACCAACTTGCCAGGGCCATCTGGCTCCCAGGAGGAAAGACTCCACACAAGCCGCTGGCAGCCAGCTGCAGCAGCCAGTGCCCACTAGGTCCTGACAAAGAACCCTGAATGTGATTACTCTGGTGTCCCCGGTAAGTTTAGACAACTGTCTTAAAGACAACAGGTGTTGGGGGTGGGGGGCAATACCAATACAGATTGGACTAGTTCTTCCAATCAAAAAGAAATGTGGAGAATAAAAATTTGGAGGAAGAAAAGCACTATGTCAACATCATGTTGTAAACAGGGAAATTTAAGGGTATAAGCATCCTCTAGGCTTTAAGCTTGTAGCTTTGTTGGGCAGCTTCTGCCCACATGCGTGTGTTCACTTCTCCAATGTTACAGGCGTAAGATACAGGGAAGGAACATGCAGCTGCGAAAAGACCAAGACAGGGAGAATTGACAATAGGTAACTATGTGGGAATGGACTAGGAAGCCTAAGGAATTCTAATACAGAAGACAAAGAGTGGGGAACAGCATGTACCTAGAGAAAGAAAAATAAACACACACCAAAGGAATGATAAGCAAATAAGCTATCAAAGACATTTCCATACTCTCCTACACAGCAAAGAGGTTCACACTAAAGAACAAATCCATTTGTCACATTTCTTGTCTTATTCACTTAACTATAAGAAGGTGAGGTTTAAATCTGTTTCTTTGCCCTCTTCCTGCAAATAGAATTCTACTCCAGGAAGGCAAATGAATGGAATTCTATAAATTACACGTGTATAGAGGTGAGACAACGGATTGTTCCACACACCCAAAATCAAAACTAAGAAGGTATCTCCTGAAGCCTGGAAGTAGCTAATCAAATAAACATAGGTAGTATCAGTATTTTATAGGTCAGTACACATACTGTCCTCATTGCCTGTATGGAAATAAATGTATATAAATGAGGTACACACTAATAGTGCTGGGCTGGCGTGCTAATGCGGTGCTGGAGACAACCAAGGCATCGGCTCTAGGGAAAGAGGTAAGAACAGTGTGGTAGACACACACTGTGGAATACCAGGTAGCAGTCAGAATCAACGATCTAGACACTGCTAAATGTTGTGTGTAAAAATGTTGGAATGAAAAAAAAAACCAAGAGGTAAGGCATAATATCAAATACATTCAGTTAAGCATAAATTAAAAACATACCACATGCAAAGTACTATACCATTTTCTAAGAATATAGATTAAAGATGTGCAAACACAAGAGGTTGGGTACTTGGGTGGAAAGAATGTTAGAAATAGGATGAAAGAGCAAAATTAAAACCAGAGAGTCCTCCACTGTTGGGTAATAGTGAACCTAAGTACCGAGAGACTGTAATTAATTCAATTCTGTACTCACAGTTTGAAGAACAGAAGGATGTACCTCAAGCAAACAAGGGCTAGTAAGGACAACCACGTCCTCCTGGCATCTTGAACCCACTACTCAGAACACTGCTGAATAGAACATCGGCCTTACTTGGTATAGCATCTATTTGCTCTGTAAAGAAGAACTTTAAGCGCTAACTTTGTGCTAGGGAATGAGTGATCGGTCCTTTGACAGATGTATTTAACCCCCGCAACCACCTGTGAAATAAACACCTCCATTTTACGGATTTTAAAAAACCAAGTCACTTTTCCAAAGTCACAAAGGTAAGTCAGTGGATTTGAACTTCATGTTTAGCTTCATTTCCAATATATTTGTACCTTCCCGTAAGCCACACAAACTGAGAACCTCTTCAGATATTTAACTCCCCGGTAATCTTTCTTCCTAAAATGATATCTTAGCATCTTACTTTTACTTTCCTCCTCAGCTAACTGCTCAAGTAAAAGCAGCACGGGAGTCTGAGGGCACAGCACTGTCACTCTGCACATGTTCACATCTAGAAATAAAAGCCTTCACCACAAGCCACTGACATGCTCTTTAACTTTGCCTGGATTTAATGAAAGTGCTTAGACACATTCACCACCTCCTGGGCCACGACACATTCAACGGGTGACATTCAACTTTGCTCCTATATAAGCCTCAAAACCCCTCACATAGTTCCCAGTGCTGTGGCATGGTGAGTTGCTCTGAAAATTAAACTAAGTTTGAAGCAGATAAGTCATTCCTGAGTTTCCCACATTATTCTGACAGCTGAGGCAATGAAGCAACTGCCAAGCAGCAGTGTAAGTCCCAGGTCCAGTAGACAGACCACTCACTTTGCGAAAACATAACCTTTAAACACTGTTCAAAATGACATTTGAGGACCAGCATGATTCTGACTTTTATTATTAGGTCAGAACGAATGTAGTAGCAACAAAAGGGCCCATGATACAATCTGGCCTTCACTGGCACTTGCCTTCCTCAGGCAAGGAGGAAACTCAAGCAGGAGGTTGATCACTCAATGCCGCAGACTCTCAGAATCTCACTTGGACCCTAAAGTGCATCTGCTTGGTGGCATTATTCTTCATTCCTGTCTTCAGCATCCACTTTGCTTTCATCCTTTGGACATATTGCATGTCTCGTTCTTGCATAAGAGCCGCTCCTGTGGTTGCAAGGGGGTTAAGAAATGAGGGAAAAGTCTGTTATTTGAGATCAGAGAAAACCCAATCTTGGCAGAGAATCTAAAAGTTAGCATGAAGTAACTGGGTTCTTATAAAGAGTTGCTAACGTGGGGTCTTTAAGAAATGGGCCTCAGGGATCTCTGTGCCTATCAGAATTGCATACCAGAACTTTTGTATATATACATTTTTTTGAGGAGCAAATCTTTAGTTTTCATCATCTGGAAGTCTGTAAGCCCAAAAGGTGAAGCCCAATTGATCTAAGAGGACAGAGAAAGGCAGAAACTATAAATCGAGTCAGACAATAATTCCTGACAAGAGTAAGATGAAGTCAGTCTCTGCCAGATTCAAGTGGCTAACAAGTAGCCAGAGTGAAGAAAACCACACATCAACAGTGGCATTTAAAATGGATTTTAGTCACCCAGAGCTTCCCAGGCCATCAGAAGGCAGCTCCCTCTTAACGCTCTCCACAGTCCTCTGGTTGGATGGATGTATTCCCTGAAGATCTAAGGATAACCAGCATCATAATATCATATAGATGAGGTTTCAAAGCTTGACAATTTCAGTGGCCTACTTCACTCTTCTGACTCTAAGTTGTCTATGGCTGCGGTCCCCAACCCCTGGGCCTCGGACTGGGCCGCCACCCCCAACCCCACTCCCTTAGAAAAATTGTCTTCCTTGAAACTTAGGAAGCGGGGGAGGCACTGCTTGCGAAGCTTCATCTGTATTTACAGCTGCTCCCCTCTCCATCGCTGGCATCATCACCTCCTGAGCTCCGCCTCCCCTCCCAACCTCCCCCACCTCAGTTCTGTAGAAAAACTGTCTTTCATGAAACCAGTCCCTGGTGCCAAAAAGGTTGGGGACTGCTGGTCTCTGAAAAAATTAGAAAAAAGGGGACTGATAGCTAACCTTTACAACATGCATGCACCTATCACACATGCATGATATTCAACCCACTCATGTCTAAGAGGTAGGTCCTATCATTACATCTCCATTTTATAAATGAGGAAACAGAAGCTTAACTAAATTACTCATGTCCACTGTATAAGAACCTATAAGTACGTCATATAAGTCATGTTTGATTCCACAGCTCAAGCTATTAACTACTAGGAGTCTATTTAACTCCTCTACGTAGCCTCCAGGATAATTTCAACCTTTGATGATTATTAAATAAAAATTCTTTTTATAACTATTATCGTCTGAAAAAGTTAATGTTATATATAAAGTTACTGTGCCAGAAATATGAAAATTTTAACTCATGGAGCTTTGGGCTTATTGCCATAAATGCATTATATCAAGTGGTAATGAAAGCCCCTGGTGCCAAGAGGCTAAGTTTCCCCTAGAGAGGATCCACAAAGACAATGTAAATGGAAATGACTTCCCCCAAGCCCCTTCTAGAAATATAAGTCCTTATGCAAGTACAAGTCTGTAGCTGTAAACATCAACGTACCCGTGCTGCCTGTCCATCCCAGGGCTCTGTACTGCTGAAGTACACGGCCCACAGCCTTTCGGTTTTTAGCAACTGCCACAGCTCTTGACAAGCCAAATCGCTGTTTGTAGTATCTCATCAAGGAACGATGACCCACTCTAGCACCTGTTTTTCAAAAGAGCAATATTTAAACCACTGAGTTGGACAGTTTTTTCAAGGCAGAGCTATAAAGCCAGGGCTTTTCAAATCAGATCTTTAAGTATATCTAGAGGGAAATGGATATGCCAGAAGAAACAGTGCTCTACCTACTAAAGAAAGATGAAACAGCATATAAAATGAAAATGAAAAGGTGAAAGAAAGCCCAAAAGAAAAAGAAAACCATAGACAGATTTTTTAAAAAGAGCAAAATGGCAAGTCACTGTTAAGTGAGAAATTCAGCATCTCGTACTTACGATATGCCTCCCCAGAAATTCACGTAGCAATCCTTATTAATACAGATAATAGGGTCCTAGGAGATAAGGGATTTTTAGCCTTTTTTTTTTTTAATAGAAAGAAGATTATCACAGAGGACAGTCCTGACGTTTAGGTCTACAAGCCACAGTCAGGGTCTAAAATAGAAATCAATCCACCCTTCCTTTCCTTAAATTCTCTATTGCAGTGATTCTCCAACGTGGGTGGATTTTACTCCACAAGGAATATTTTTGGCACTGATTAGAAACATTTTGGTGATTGCAACTAGAGAGGTACTACTGGCATCTAGTGGGTGGAGGCCAGAGATGCTACTAAACATCTTAAAATGCATAGGACAGCCCTCTACTACAAAGAATTATCTGGCTCAAAATGTCAATCATGGCAAAGTTGAGAAATCCTGCTCTATTGCTTCCTAAATCATGGAAATCACCTGGTGAACTAGAATATAAAAAGATAACTAAGCTCAATTCTTTCTACAGCTTTTGCTTATTTAGAAGGATCTGGTAAAACTGTGAGTCAATCATGCTTTCAGAAATGAATTTCTAATTTTAATTTCCAGTATATTCTGATTTCATTACAATATGTGATTGTATATATCATTATCCCATAGGCCCATTATCAACTTGTAACATAGTGGGAAAAAAAGAGACCCTGCACATTTCAAATAAAAAAACCTATGGGACAAAGGTATTGGCCACGAAAAGCTTTGGAACTTCCGTGGTCGGACTAATAAAAACCCAAGATAAGTAAAGACATTTACAGGAGGAACAATTCAAGGTTCCTCTATAAGGCTGAGGCAAATCTGATATGTTAATCAAGGGGTGGCAAACTACAGCCAGAGGACCAAATCTGCCCAACAGGCTTATTTTCATTACTTTTATTGGAACACAGCCACACCCATCTGTGTAGGTGTCACCTCCAGCTGCTTCTGTGCTACAACAGCAGAGGTGAGTAGCTGCTGCAGAGAAAGAACAGCATGCACACAGTCTACACTATTGCCTCTCTGGCCTTTTGTAGGAAAAATGTCCCAATCCCTGTGTCTTAGCTTCATAGCAGAGGAACTGAGGGGGCAGGCCCCAGGGGTGAATAACTCCAGGCTCCATCAGAGTGGTGGCTCTCAAAAGGTGGTCTCCAAGCCCATGGCATCAGTATCACCTAAGAGCTTACAAAATATAAGCTATGCTTTCACAAAAATACTCACGAGGACATAAACAATCAAATACCTTCCCAGACATAAACTTGTAGATATTTAGCAACAGCATACACACAAGGCACAAAGCAGCCATTTCCACTGAAAATTGAAAGGAAATATGGCCATAGAACCCTGTGTAGAGAGTTTTCAGGAAAGTTTTACATTTACATATACAAAACCATTTCTTTCAGAACCTTTTGTGTAAAAAGACATGAATAGGATACTATGAATACTGTGGAAGGCTGTATTTGCTTTTAGGATCTATCTAATTTGTGTGAGAAAATGCTATCAGGTTATTTTAAGTCCCCATACCTGGCAAGACACCTGGAAAATAATTCATTTGCTACATAGATATGGAAAAGTAGTTACTTTCAGTTGCTTATTTTGTTATCAAACTCAAGAAATGACAAATTCAATTCAAAGATATGGTCTTTGGATACCAGTGTGGATAAAAACACGCTTCCCTCAACCTGACCATTCTGGCAGCAGAAGAGTTAACAAAGCTCCTAGACCACAAGAAATAAGTGAGATGCAGCTGATGGATAAAGACACAAGCTTAAATGGGAGCTCTAGCAGGAAATTCCAGCATTGTTTACTGTGATTTACAATATTAGGTCTGGATGCTCCAGGTTTGCAAGGATTATCGCCAAACCATGAAATGGTAATGCTTGGTTATTAGTACATAATAAATCAATATATTCACAGTCTTCTGCAGCATTTGGAAATACATCTTACAGAAGGTTGGCCTTTTAAAACATCCTTGAAAGGGCTTTGTGGCTCAATGCCAAGGTTTCTGACAGCTGACAGGAGACAAGAGAAAACAGTGTTTAGAGCTACTCCTGCCCTGTGTCAATGACGGTGACCACCTGACATTAGCACCAAGTGTAACGTGCTAAGGACAGCTCAACTCAAAGGCCCTCATCAAGGAAAAACATTTTCCAGTGTGACTGCCCAGCAGGTAAGGGATTGGTTATGTCCGAGTCATGGCGAAGCATACAGCCTGTCCATCTAGCTTTCACCTCAGCACTGACTGCTTACAAAGCGGTCCACACCTTCTTAACAAACAGCTTTACAACTGATGATGTTACAGACTGGAAAAGAAAGTGTCTCGAAACAATAATTTTCCTAAGAAGATTAATTATGTATCTCTTGTGGGTCTATCTACCAACAGTTTTGTAGGCTTGTCAGCAGCTAACTGAATGGGTCTCTCACACCAACTTACTCCATATGAGCTGAAGAGCAATGAAGGAAAGGCGAGGAGCTGAGCCAGGCCACAGGCTTCACAATACATGCTCACAGTGCCCTCTACCGGATGCTTTTTGTCATTGGCTTTGGGATCATCGACTTGGGGATTGTACCAAAGTCCAATCTAAATAACTAGATTTCAAGTATCAAAACTTCTGCTTTTGAAACCAGTTTAAAGCAGACTCCAAGTATAGTTGATCAAATATCATTAAGCTCCATACATCAGAATCCTTTCCAAATTAGTTACAAGCTAATATCCATCCATGCTAACCCAGTCATACAAAAGAATATAAACAGGTTTCTGAATGATAAATTTCTTCAGATATAAGTGATTATATATGATGTTGCTATATTTTTATATAGTGTTTGTTCAGAGAGCTCTCATTTTCTTGGGTCATTACATGCCCCACTAACCGAGTATTGAGACGCAGGTGCAAACTGATGGACTGTCATGTCTCATGGTAAACATGACTACTAACACGTGACTGGTTTTTAAAATCTGAGATGGTAAAAGTTTGGCTGACATTAAAAGATGGAAAAACTTTCATCTTTCATAACACTGGTAGATTTTTATTCCTCAGACATCTGTTTAGTTGCCATTTAAACACATTCTATTCTAAGGTCTTGGTCATCTGTGATGATCCCAGAAAGCAGTGAATAATTTGGATTTGGATATTTTTATCAGTGGCTCTTAGTCTTCTCCAGTCTTCTAACTATGGCCTTTCCCCTGAAAAATGCAAATGCCCACAGAAAAAAAAAATATGTGGATAACCTAATTAAGGGCTCTTGCAATAAGACATCTTTTGGCTGTTGGTTAGGTCTTTCCTGATTCTACCTAAAAGTACAATATTTTGCAGTACCCTCACACCAAACCTGTTACCTCACTACCTCTAAGTGTATGTGAAAGAGCTGTCCTGAGGTTATTGTCCAATCCTTTCAAATAACATGACTCAGTTATTACTGCAGGTCAATAATTAGACCTGTAGCTGTGAGCAAGGTAACCCAGGCTTTAAAAAGAAGAGAAAATGTACCTTCGAGCTAATCTCAGGCCACTTTCTTCTTTGACTGTGTGACATAGTGGCAAAGCAATCTTCTCCATGGACTTAAAAGGGTACTGTAGGCAAATAAGATTCTAAACCCCTGAGAGCAACTCTGTTCCCTCCTTTTCCTTTATTACACAGGCACAAGGGAATCAGTCGTGCTTGCCTTTTAAAAGTTACCTCTACCTTCTCAGCCAACAAACATTTATCTGGCTCTTACATTTCTGAGACCCTGTACTAAGAAAAAAGAAGCAGTCTTTCTTCTCAAAAGTAATGGGGAAAGCCAGGCAAGCAAGCCAACGATCACAAAGGAAGTGAATGTGACAACAGATAAGTCCTGGGAGCAGAGGAGACTGTCATCATCCAGCTCATGGACAAGAGAGGAGTGAGGAAGGCTTCCCGGAGTGCTGACTAAGTCAGTTGAGTGTTACGGAGGAGTAGGAGTAACACAGAGGCAGCACACAAGCTAAGGCCCAGAGGAGGAAAACTGCATGAGGGCGGGTAAAGGAATAGCACAAGACACCCGAGGGACCAGAGCTGGAGAAACTAAAATTCACCTTAAGGCAATGGCCCCCACTGAAGGAATTACAAAAGGTAAAGAAAATACATGGTGCTTTAGAATGTTCTGGTGGCATGTGGAAACCAGACTGGAGATGGCCAGACGAGGAGCTGTAATGGTGATACAGACAAATGAACAAAGAGGGAACGAAAAAATATTCAAAAGACATTTAGGAGCTGCCAAATCATCTTGATGTCGGAGATGAAGAGAGTATCCTAAAAAGACACCTAGTTCTGACTTTGGCTAATGTTAGAACACTCAATCACCAGAAGAAAATGTGTTTTCTACATAGCTGAGGAGTCTTTATTTTTTCGAGTTTCAAAAGCTTAAAGTACGGATGAAAACTTCTCTCAAATATACTGTATTTCTTAAATAGGATATGCTCATTATGCACATTTTTGTTACATAATTTGCCAAATAGATGCAAATGAAGCAAATATTATAGTGACTCTATTACATGTCAGACACTGTTTTACAAGGATTATCTCATTCACCTTATTTAAGGTCTGTTGTTATTTCAATCTACAGTTAGGAACTGGAAGTTAATGAGACAACAGGCTAAACAAGCAGTCCTGGAAAACAAGTCATTAAACATATTTCTGATGTTCTATATTGGTACCTTTACCAGAGAAGGACTGGAAGAGGTTTTCTGTGACTGTATTTAGGCTTGGCCACTGTGTACTGTATTGGTCACAGTATCAATGCGTTGTAACTTTCTTATCACTGTAGGAAGAACTGCATCTTCAAAACAGGTTCTGCCCGCCCTTCCCTTCTGTTGTCATACTCTAAAGCTGCTCTTGACCTTAAAGGATTATTGTTCTGAGTTAATGATGGCCGTCTGTCCCCAAGCAGGGATATTCTATGTGGAAACCCCTACTAGAAGCTTGCTTCATTGTAGACATCTCCACTGGCAGGGTACTCTTGCCTGTGCCATTACTGCAAATCTCCTGAGAAACTGTAGGGAAGTGGGGAAAAGGCTTCACTGACTAGGTATGTGATCTGGAGTAAGTTACTCAGCCTCTCTAAGCTTTCTATGTAAAATGAAGATGTTAAATCTAACTCACAGGTTTGTCGTAAAGAAAAAATATCTGCCTGAATGTGCTAATAGCTCAGAAAATACCAGGTATCATTAGGATCTTATTATCTCTACCTTTTTATTCTCTTTCAGATCTCACACATGTCTTTTGTAGCTTCCCCTATTCTTATCAGCTAATTGCAACAATTCTTTCTTCCCACACAATAAATAACAGCAAGTGCTTCTCATATTCATGGTTATTCTTTATCTTTTCATACCTGGGATAAATTTCCACCATGAGTCAGATACACTCACGCCAGACTACCATTTGGAAGTCTAAGCAACACTAGGAAACAGAAATCAGTTCAAAGAACTGATTGCTAGGTTAAGATTAACAAGAAGAACTTAGATGGGACCAAAAAAAATAATGAATAGAATAGAAAAGGTCTATCTTTTGTAAAAAAAAAGAAAAGAAATGCCTGATCAAAACATTCTGAGTCATAACAGAAGTGAGCAAAAACACTGATCCAATTTAAAAACAGCCAACTTGGAGTTAAGTGGCGACCTTCAGAGTTTATCATGTACATGAGAACACAAACGTACATTTTAAGTATTACGATCAGTTTCCCTCAGTGTGGAAGGTAATTGATGGGGATATGTCTCCCTCTCAATCCTGATGACATTTAGCCATTTATCTTTGACAAATGCACTTACCAGAAGGCAGAATCAGCTCCATGGTTTCATCATTATATTCCAAGTTCTTTTCTGAGGGCAACTCCTCAGACTCAGTGGCATCCTTCCCTTCCTTGTGATCTGGGTAGCTACTCCTGTAACAGTGAAATGGCACTAATAAATACACGAATATCCCAAACTGAACCACAAAAACATATACTGTATTTGCAAATGTGGCAAACCTGCCAGCTACCTAAAGGGGGGGGTGGGGAGGGGAAACGGCTGTAGGAACTGCCAGCTGAAAAGTTTGGGTAAGAAAATAACTTGCTAACATTTTTCTGTAGTAAAAGTGAGCAAATGACTTATCACAAGTCTTTCTCCTATTCGTTTCTCCTTAGGAAGGTTGCCAAATGGAAGAGGAGAATGTAGAGATGAACAAGCTCTATTCAATTTAATCATTATAAAAATAAATTTCAGAACAGTGCTGTACAATAGAACTCTGTGACAGAAATGTTCTATGTCTGTGTGACCAATATGGTAGCTATAGTCACACAGGCTTTCAAGCACTCAACTCTGAAATGCAGGTAGTGTGACTACTGAAGAACTGAATTTTTAATTTAACTGTAAATTAAAAAGCCACAGAAGTACACCTGTCCATGGACAGTGTAGATCTAGAAGAATCTCTATGCTCCTAGAAATATTCACGAATTCATATTCACACATACACATGGAAAATTGAGAAAATGTACACTAAAATATTAACAGCAAGCCAGACAATCCAACAGGAAAATGAACAAAAGACTTGATCAGACATTTCACAAAAAGATATCCAAATGGTCAATTTATACATAAAAAGGCTCCTGATGACAGTAGTCATCATCAGGGAGATGCAAATTAAAACCACCACACACCCACTAATGTGGCTAAAGTGAAAAACTCTCCCTCACTACAAGTGGGAGTATAGAGAACCACTTTGGAAAACAATTTGACAGTATTTTCTAAAACCAAACATATGTACATCTTCTGGTCCAACTCCTACATATACACACAACAGATAAAGTATACACATTTGCCAACAGACACATACTAGAACGAAGTAGCAGCATTATTTGTAATAGCTCCAAACTGGAAACAACTCAAATGCACATCAACAGTAGACTAGATTTTGTGGGTGCTAAACATAATACTCTACAACAATGAGAATGAATTATCTACAACTATACAAAATAGTGTGAATGAGTCTCTCGCATGTAAAGTAGAGCAAAAGAAGCCAGATCCAAGAGTACATTCTTTGTGATTTCATTTATATAAAAGTACAAAAACAGGCAAAATCAATCTATGCAGCTATAAGTCAGAAGAGTAGTTACTCTTGGAAACAGGAGGGGTAGTTTCTGAAAGGATGCACAAGGTAAACATCAGGTGTTATTAATGTTCTGTTTCTTCATCTGGATACTAGTCATATTTAAAACTTCACTGGACTGAATTATGATATCAAAAGTACGGTCATCCCTTGGCATCCATGAGGGATTGCTTCCAGGACCTACCTTGAATACCAAAATCTGCAGATGCTCAAGTCCTTGATATAAAATGGCACAGTATTTGCATATAACTTATGCACATTCTCCCATACTTTAAATCATCTCTAAATTACTTATAATACCTAATACAATGCAAATGCTATATATAGTTCTCATACTGTATTGTTTAGGGAATAATGACAAGAAAAAAAAGACTGTGTATATTTATACTACAGATGCATTTTTTTCCAATGCCATTTTTTGATCCACAGTTAACTGAATCCACAGATGCAGAACCCATAGATACAAAAGGCTGCCTGTATACATATGTGCACTTTTCTGTAAGTTTATTCTTCAACAAAAAGTTTCAAGTAAAAAACAAGTTAACACTAGTTATCTTGGGAAGGTGCTGGCTTTGTATGTGAAGCTTTTTTATTTTCCATTTATTAAGCATTATCAACTTTTTTTTTTTTTTTTTTAAAGACAGGGTCACTATGTTGCCCAGGCTGGCCTTGAACCTCTGACCTCAAGTGATATTCCTACCTCAGCCTCCTGAGTAGCTGGGACTATAGGCATAAACTACTGCACCCGGCCACTTTTGTTTTTTTAAAGAAAATAAATCATTCATTTTTAGAAAGACTCAAAAAATTTCTCATTTCTAGGCACCAATAGAATAAAACTCAATAAATGGAATTCAAAAAAGCATCATTTGGACTAAGAGAAATTCACTTCTTGAACCATTTACATCAGTTACATGTTTTAATTCAAACTCACAGTTTGATCAATACCCAGTAAACAATAATAATAACAACAAAAGGCCCTACCATTTTGAAGCTTAGACTCTAGAAGGAAAGAGACAGTAAACAAATTATACATAATATGTAAAATGGCAGTAAGGGTTCTGAGAAACACATTTGATACCTTAGAGGAATAGCTAGGAATCCAGAGAGCAAGAAATAGAAAACACAGGAACCACAGCTGGGCCAGATCATGCAGGGCCTAGTAGGCCACTACACTTGGCTTTTACTTTGAGTAAGATAGGAAGTCTTTGCAAGGTTGAGTAGTTTGATCTGATCATGTAGGACCCTCTAGGCCATTGTACTTTGAGTATGATAGGAAATCTTTGTAAAAATCTTAGCTTGATCTGATCCTGTAGGGCCCTGTAGGCCATTATACTTTGGCTTTTACTTTGAGTAAGATAGGAAGTCTTTGGAAGATTGAGTAGTTTGAGCTGACTTAGTATTTTAAAAGGATCTCGCTGGCTACAGTTTTGAGAATAGAATGTAGGAGTTGGTAAGTCAGGTGAAAGATAACAGTGACCTGGACCCAGGTAGTCACAGTGTAGCAGTCACACTCTGAAGACAATGTGAAGACAGATAAAACAGGATTTGGTGATGGATTTAATATAAGCCAGAAAGAAAACAGAAGAATAAAGGATGACTACGTGGCTGGCATTTGGCTTAAGTAACTAGAAGGATAGAGCTGCCATATGCTTAGGGAGGAGCAGGTTAGGATCCACAGCAGGAGTTTGATTTTGGACATGTTAAATTAATTACTCTTTTCGGACACTTAAGTAGAAATGACAAGGAGACAGTTGGATATCTAAGTTTGGAGCTTAGACAACCTTATGGGAAGGCTATACTGAAGACATAAATTTGGGAGTCATGAGCCTGTAGGAGGTGCTGATATCTGTGAGACTGGGTATGATCCTGCATATAACCACAGGATGAGAGACTGAGTGCTGCGGCAACCTAGGCCAGCTGCTGGCTGCAGCCACTTAGTTCCACCTATGCTATTTGCTTTGACTACTCTGATTATATCAATCAAAAAGTCATAAATTGCTGTTTGAAAGGAACCTTGAAAGGGATAAATATTGTTTCCTGCCTGGAAGAAGATGCTTTTCACTTTCAGCAAACACTGAATCTCATCTTTTCCACGCCACTACCTCTAACCCATCCCCAATCTCCCCAGTGATACCTATTGATGGCAAGTCTCCAACTGCAAAATGAGAAATCAGAGAGAAAACTGTGAAAGAAAGACTTAAAAGACTAAGACTTTGCTGAACACCTGTATCACTTGAACTATGCATGCCTGGCATGGTAAGTATACATAGCTGCTTATCTCCTGCAGTAACTTACAGGAATTTTGACGATAGGAACTAGCTGTTCATGAGAATCTAGCCCACATTTGTTAAATTATGTATGAATTATTCAAGATTCTAGTTAGGAATAAATCACCTATGGGATGGTGGTTTATTCTACCAAATGCCTGGGTATGGCCTAGGTTAGCAATTATCTCAACTCCCTCAGAAGACAGCTTGTGATTCAACGACTCTCAGGGAACCGAAAATGTGAAACCTAATTTCTGTATCTCTGTTCATGGGGTAACTGGCAAAACTGAACTCCTGATGATTTAACCACCAAAAAAAACCCCAAAACAAATCAGACAAACATCAGTTTAGGCCTGAGATCTTCTCTTTACTAGATGTGTTACTCTGTTAAACTGAGTTTCCTACTTACAAAATAAAATAACTACCTTAGATAGAGGTGTTATAAGGATTATTAAGAATATATTGCCAGCCTGGTCAATAGCGAGACCCCCATCTCTACCAAAAAAAAAAAAAAAAATTATCCAGTCATGGTGGCATGTGCTTGTAGTCTCAGCGACTCGGGAAGCTGAGACAGGAGGATTGCTTGAGCCCAGGAGTTTCAGGGTGCAATGAGTTATGGTCACTCACACTACTGCATTCTAGTCCAGGAAATAGAGTGAGACTCTGTCTCAAAAACAAAACAAAACAAAACAAAGAACGTATTGTACAGTGCCAGTCACATATCTGTCACTGGCACACCTAACATCACTTCAATGCAAAATGATGATCTTACTTCACTTCTCATTACAAACCACACTTACCTAAAATCATAGAAATCTGCAAATTCCAAAGCAGCATCGCCATCTGTGAAGAGCTTACAGTGGCTTTTGTCATTCATGTGTGCCTGTACAGCCTCTGTGGAGTAAAAGGATTTCCCTTTCTCATTGCACCACAAGCAAATCTTCCCAACACCAACTTTCTCTCCTGGAAAAATAATTTGAGAAGAAAATATGAAAGAAGCTTCTTGCAACCAGATTAAATCTCACCACTTATCTCCACAATTCAAAAAACATTCATCAAGTTTTTGGTTTTCACAAAAATAAGCAAGTAATTAAATCAAAGACTGTTGAGAAACAAAACTAATGTTCTCTTGGGACCAGTCCCCAAATAATGTGACATTTCCTCACTAAAAGGAAAATTACTGTACTTACCTAAGTATTTAATCAGTCCCTTAAGATCTGAAAGATATTCTATATCAGGAATAAAGAAGCTGTGGACTTTTGTCATATGAGCCACGTTCTTCACAAGTGAGCTTGAATGATGGGAACAAAATAAGCAGTCCGTTACAGGGATGGCTCCAAGGGGTGGGCTTTCTCCAGCCTTCTCTTCCTCTGTCTCCTGCCCCTCCACAGCTTCAGGATCCTCACATTCCAATTCTTCATCAGAATCAATATCTTCCCAATCTTCAAACCAAAATTTTGACAAAGTTTAACATAAGCGTTAGTCACAAAGATACCACAAAGATTCACATGAGGTAGTACAGTCCTATACTTGGGGACACAGCATGCCAATTACATCCCCCTGGGGACAAATCCTTGTTCAAGATCTCAATTATAGCTATTCATTTTATCCAGCTAGGTTGCATGGCTAAAAAACTCCTTAATCTTTTCCAGTACACAGGATTCTTTCGTTCCTTTCATATGCCTCATAGCACCTAGCCCAGCACTGAATACATAGTTAAGTGGTCTCAAATCTGGCTGAATATTTTTATAAACTGCTACAACAATGTCTGTATCTACTGTTTCATAGTACTATAGTGTGTATGTATGTGGTGGTGGGCTGCTGTATGAACTGCTATGATTTGACCATATGTGTCCCTCCCAAATATGTTGAAACTTAATCACCAATGGAACAGAATTAAAAGGCAGGGTCTTTCTTTTGGAGGTGATCAGATCATGAGAGTAGAACCCTCAAGAATGGATTAGTGTGCTTACAAAACGGCTCCAGGGAACTGGCTAGCTCCTTTTTTGTCCTCTGTTCCTTCTGCCATGTGAGCATACCACGAGAAAACCCCATGTATGGAACAGGCCCCTCACCAGACACTGAATCAGCCACCACCTTGATTTTGGCCTTCCCAGCCTCCAGAACTGTGAGAAAATACATTAACTTAGTTTATAAATTACCCAGTCTCAGCTATTTTGTTATAGCAGCACAAAGATATTAACATACAGAATACCAGCATTAATAGGATGTGGGATGAGGAAAGGAAGGAATAAATAGCTCATAAAGTCAAGAAGGCTAGGTTGCTAGCTCAAGCTCCACATTTCAGGTTTGCTAGCTGATTTTGAGCTCATCATTCTGTTTTAATCAACTAAATTAAGTACAAAGCCACCTCCCCATCCAAAACAGAGAGGGTATCAATTCATTCTACGAACATTTACTAAGCACCTATTCTTTTTCCGAGTAAGGTTTATGCCCTGAATCTACAACAGTGAACTCAACAGACAAATTTCCCTGTGGAGATGCTAGTCAGATAAGGCACTTCAGAAAGCGTCTTACCTATCTACACTCATCACTTTCACCTAAAAACTGACACACACTGACATACCCACCTCGAGTACAAACCTGAAAACGTTAAGTGGAGCCAATTTCCTCTCTGCGCCGCCAATCCCCCAACCCCCTCCACTCCGCCCAAGACAGAGCCATTACCGTCTTCATCCAGGTCCTCCTCGTCCTCACTGTCCTCCTCCTGCTGCTTCGCCAACTTCTTCGCCTGCTGTTCAAACCACTGAAGCCGGGGCGGTTTCTCGGTGGGGTCTCGGTCGTGAGTCACACGGCCACCAGCAGCCACGGCCACAGAACTCGTGGACTCCTCCGTAGGCGCCGGGGGCGTCTTCTTGGGAGACATAGACGGCTGAGCCTTGATGGCCTGCTGGATGGCCGCGTTCATGGCATCCTTGTCGACACTGTCCACGCTCAGTCCTTTCTCCACGTTCTTTTCATTCATCATCTCCACTTTTCGATTCACGGCCTGCACGGCCTTCTTTTCCAGCTCAACGTGCCGCCGGGACTTGAGGTGGTTTTCGTAGGCGTTGAAAGAGGCAAACTTCTTACTGCAAACGGTGCAGTAGGTGGCGGAGCCCTTGTTCTCCTGCTCCGCCACGGCCCGCTGCGCCCGCACTCGCTCCTGGAAGCCCTCGGCGGTGACCGGGGCCATGTTGGCCACTTTTCGCCGCAGGTTGTAGCGATGCCAGTCCGTCTTGTAGTGGGCCCGCTGCATCTCCGCGTCGCGGAACGCCACCCGGCAAGTTATGCAAGTGTACGTCGCCATCGCCAGCCTAGAAATAAGAGGCGACCAAGCGAAGAACCTAATGATCAGCGCCTTGTCCACACAAGACCCTCAGACCTTAACTAGCCTCAGCTGCCACGAAAAGCCACGCTGAGCGCAGATTTCCCGATTCTCACTGAGAGCCCTTCCGGCACATGCCGGAAGTTTTTTAACAGCTGGACAGGAAATCCCGCCTCTCAGCCTGTGGCCACGCCCCCGCCGCGGCGCGGTCCCGGAAGGCGAGGGAATCCCGTGGTTAACCTGATAGTGGATCCGCCTGGTCCTCCTGAGGTGGGTGTGGCTAGAATGGCGTCTTACCCTCCCAGTTACCTTCCTTGGTGGTTGTGTCGTGCGGTGTGACGCGGTTACGGTGACGGCTGTGCGAGAAGGGAGGAGTGCGGGGCCCGGGGCTGACCGTGGCCCTGGGAGGCCCCCAAGGAATGGTCCAGTCAGTGACGCCAGGGTCGGGTTTTCTGTGAGTATCGCGCGCTGCGGCCCTGGAGCCCGGTGAATGGATGTGAGGAAAGTGAGGGCTGCTCTTTCGCCCTCCAGTGGGACCACCAGAGCCCTCGCCCGGCGCTCTTGGACGATTCACTGGGAAACCCGAGAGCCCAGGCTGGAGGCTGGGCCTTTCTGAGGCGGCCCTTCCAGCGAAGGGCACAGGTGAAACTCTTGAATGGAAAGTGTGCCTGCTAAGTGTAAATAGTACGGTCGAGCCTCTGTCCAATAAAGATATAATCCAAGCCACATATGTAATTTTTAATCTAATTGTGGTCACATTTTTAAAAAGTCAGAAATAGGTGACATTGGTTTTAATGATGTATTTTGTTTAACCCAGTATATCTAAACTACCATTGCAATATGTAATCAATCTAAAAGAATTGAGATATTTTATATTCTTTCATTGATACTAAATCTTGGAAATCTAATGTGCATTTTACAATTAGCACATCTCAGTTGGGACTAGCCCCATTTCAGATGTCCAGTTGTCTGTGTAGCCTCATTCATATCGCACAGCACAGTTCTACAGAAAACATGAACTTTAAAGGCTTGGGGAGGGCATAGATTCGTCTGCAAGAGCCTAGCCAGAGCCAGAGTCAGCTTCCTTACAGAGTCGAGTGTTGCATATTTAGAATCCAAGCTAACGATAGCGCTAAAGAAGATAATGACTTTCTTAAAAATATAAGACAGGTAGTGCTGCTCTGTTTGCTCAAAACGCTCCAGTGGCTGCCCTTGACTCAATAAAATTCAAACACCTTTTTATTCTGTGAGACCCTACAGAATCTGCCACCACCCCATCCCTACCTCTAATTTCCTGCCACACCCACTTCCCCAGCCTACTCACCCCACTTCAGGCACAGTGACATTTCTATGTTCTTTTTTTTTTTGAGACAGAGTCTCACTGTGTTGCTCGGGCTAGAGTGCCGTGGCGTCAGCCTAGCTCACAGCAACCTCAAATTCCTGGGTTCAAGCGACCCTTCTGCCTCAGCCTCCCAAGTAGCTGGAACTAGAGGCATGCGCCACCATGCCCGGCTAGTTTTTTTCTATATATTTTTAGTTGTCCAATTAATTTCTTTCTAATTTTAGTAGAGATGGGGTCTTGCTTTTGCTCAGGCTGGTTTCGAACTCCTGAGCTCAAACAATCCTCCCACCTCAGCCTCCCAGAGAGCTAGGATTACAGACGTGAGCCACCGCGCCCGGCTATTTCAGATTTTTTGAAAAGCAAATATTGATGTAATTCAATTTTCAAATCACTTGATGTTAGGATTTCATTCCTAATGTTTATGGAAAAGCATATGGTCAAATTTCACTGTATCAAAGCTATCAGTGGCCCTTTTATATTA